>APFE030589744.1:12653-68003 GCA_000404065.3 Pinus taeda | reverse complement strand
CATACAGGAAATCAGAGCACAATCAGTGAATTCTGAGTGATTACACATCTATGCAACTGTAAAAGACATTAAGGAAAGAATAAAATCACACATTCTGAACATGGAAATCCTTCAGGAATCCTGAGAAGAAAAGCAGCCAACTTATATTACTGAACTCTGTCTTTACATAAGCCAAAACAGTACTCTGTTATAAAATTTCCAACCCTGAGTACATTTATGCTTCAGCTATATATAGAGCTCTTTACATAACCTGGATTCCTCCTCAAGCATGAGGGGAATTCGAATTCATCCTACTATGACACCTATTGATACTTAAAACTAACTATTAAATGCAAATGACACCTAACTAGGAGTCCTAGAGACCTAATACAACTAGGAGTGTAACTCCTTATTATGATTACAACAACCTTATCTAAGCATTTTAAAGCATTATTTGACAACTTGCAACCTAAAGAAGTCGAATTTGATGAAGCCTCCCACGTGGTCATCTGACTGCTGAAGACAAGCCCTAGAAATTAGGGAACATGTTTCCATGTTTTTAGGTTTAGGATCCCTGAAAATGACACGTGGGACAGAGCCTTTATCTCCTCATCCATGACACATTTTTCGAAACTGAAGGAGGTTTTTGTAGTCCAAGATGTCTAGAACAAAAAACTCTCTTGGTTTTTTTTAAAATACTTCTCCAACTGTCTAGAATCGATCCTTGATGTTCCTAGAAACTAGGAGACTGTCCCTTCCTCTGTTTTGGCTGAAAAATGTGTCTCGGGACAGAGCTCATAACTTCTGATAAAAAATTTATTTGGAAAAACTAAAGGAGTTTTTTGTGAACTAATCTGTGCTGGAAAAAAACCTCTCTTGGTATTTTGAAACACATTTCCTATCGCCCAAAATGTGTCTTTGAAAAACAGGTGTAAAACAGAGATATATACTTGTGAAAAACGGCACCTACAACAGTTTCGTAGCGCAAGTTTGGTCCTTCATTTCTCCTAGCTCATGATGTATTTGAGGAAACTGAAGGAGTTTTTTGTGAAAAAATCCATGCTGAACAAAAACCACTCTTGGGTTTTTTTAACACCGTCCCTACCTCCCATAATGTGCCTTTGAAAAGCCGATGTAAAACAGAGAAATATGCCTGTGAAAAACTTGCACCTACAGCAGTTTCGTAGCGCAAGTTTAATCACCCATTTCTCCCAGCTCATAATTAATTTGAAGAAACTGTACTTCAGTATATTAGGGACGAAAACCTCTTTCAATTTTCAGAGATGAGGTTTTAACGGCTCATAAATGCTTCTAGAAATTGACTGGTAAAAACAAGGAGAGAAAGTTCCTCCTTTTTGCTTTTGATCTTCACAAGGATATTCAAAATCAATTATGCCTACTGTCCTTCTTTGATTACAAAAAAATGTTTTGGAATATTTTGATTTTCATGTGTATACCTTGCCCATGTACCTGTATGAAGACAAAACCTTCTTCAACGCTGCTTGAAGTATGATGAAAAATACTAGCTGTGATCACTTTTATAACAAATGACTTATGGTTCATATGTGCTTTTCCTTTGCCCTTTCTGCCCTTGCTAGATGTTTTTTTTGTGTGAATGATCCTTATTCAGACACTCCTTTTTGAAAAGGTTTCCCTTTTTTCCCTCCAAATTGGTCAACTTCATCAAAATATGTGGCTACAGCAGTTTCGTAGCGCACTACGAAACTGCTGTGCACTAGGCATTATCTTCAGCAGTTTCATAGTGCGCGCTACGAAACTGCTATGTAATAAAAAAAACATAGTTTAAATGCAAAAATTCGACTATATTGAACCTCTTTGTATTGGATTTTTTTTTTCAACTGCCCTGAAGCTATTCAAAACTTAAATGGAGATGCATCATTCTTGAAACAACGTGCAACAAGGTAAATCATCAAAATTTGGTACATGACCTTACTTGCTACGTGATTTTCCTTAGCTAAGGAAATCCTTTCTGCTGGCTTAGTTGTATCTTCAAATCCTCAATTTACCTCTTCATAACTCTAATGTTGGGTCTGAGCCTATTATTAATCCATCTGATGTATCTTGCCTTGCTTAACTTAGGAACTGCCTCGCTTGAAACAATGATGAAGATTTCTGATCTCTACTCACCATAGGCTTGTTTGCTCAAACTAAGAATGGTAGCAAATGTCTATTGCATGAACACGACCAAGATCAGCATGAATATGTTCAGGATCAATTAAGTCTTCCCTTACCCTTTTTCTTTGAAATTTTGTCAGTGATAACAGTGGCTCCACTTGGGATAGTGTGCCCTTGTGGTACACTAAGAACATGTAGGTCCAGTGCTTTATCCTCTTATGATAAACAAAAGTTTATTTGACAAACATTTCCTTTAAGATTCTTGGGCCTTCACCTCAAGCATAAGCTTGATGATCATTCATTGATGTAAGCTGTTGCAAGGAAACACAAAATTGAACAACCTTTTCCTCTGCTTGAGGATTATAAAAGCTATCTTCCAGTATTTCTTCTTGTTGTGTGTAATCATTTTCATCTTCATTATGATTCGAAGATTGAGAAGACTGCTGCATCTCTACATCAATATCAGAGGATTGAACATGGTTTTCATAAGTAAACCCCTGTTGATTTTCATGTTGCATTTCATGAGATGTTATACTTTCTTCTTGGTGCTGAAATGCATTGTTATGAAGAGCCTCTAAAATTTCTTCATCCATAAATTCATCATCACCATAACAATCCTCCAAGTACTGAATAAGACTTAAAGAATGTCTAGAACAACCTTTGAGCAACAATAAGGAAGGATGACATTCTCTATACATCTCATAGAATTCATCATGAAAACTAGCAAGTGAATATATTGAACCATTTTCCAAGCTTTTATACCAAGACCATGCTTTTCCTTCTAAAGTGGTCATAAACATCCTCATGAGACAATCCTCAGGGAAGTAAACCTTAAGACTGCGTACATGCATATGAAACCTAACCAAATGAAGAGCAGCATTGTCTTTCTTTTCATCTTTGAATATCGGAAGATCCTCTAACCAATCAACTTTTGGCATAGGGTTTGGAAAACCAGGGAAATGAGACCGATTCATAGGAGCATACCTGGCATTCATTCTTGCAATGGAACTCATCTTGGAACTTCATCAAGCTACTGATCTTCTAGCAGTGGAGTCATCTTCCAATTTGTTATTCGATGTGTGGAGTCGCCAAGGTAGTTTTGTAGCCTCAAAAATATGTCTGAGCTCCTGCTACCTTCAGAAGTTCAGCCTCTTGATTTCGGGAATGAATAGACTTCAAGCTCCCGGCAGACGCACCAAAATGTTATCTCAAAATCAGGTCCTGAAAGGCTACTGATCAGGTTGACTCTAAGTAACTGTTTCAAACCTACTTTAGGCTGAGGCTTAGCCTCCTCAACCTGAGAGGGCTCTCTCTAGATGGTTAATGATTTTGATTAAAGATAAGATGGCTAACTCTAATAGAACAACTCTGAGAAATATAAATGGTGGAAACACTTTTAATTACTATCCATTGGGATTATGGAGTCAACACACCTCAATAAAACAATGAGCTTAACCTTACATGGAAGTCAGGGCATTCAACATTCAAACATTCAGAATATAAACTCATATAGGACCACACAGTTTATAAATGTATACAGGAAGTCAGAGCAGATTCAGTGAATTCTGAGTGATTATACATCCATAACACTGCAAGAATTAGGAAAAGGACAACATCACATATTATGAACATAAAAAATCCCTCATGAATCCTTAGAAGTAAAGCCAAACATGTATTACTGAAACTGAGTCTTACATAAGCCAAATACAAGCTTTTTCATAAAATTTCCAACCCTGAGTACATTGATGCTTCAGCTATATATAGAGCTCTTTACATAACTTGGATTCCTCCTCAAGCATGAGGGGAATTCGAATTCATCCTACTATGACACCTATTGATACTTAAAACTAACTATTAAATGCAAATGACACCTAACTAGGAGTCCTAGAGACCTAATACAACTAGGAGTGTAACTCCTTATTATGATTACAACAACCTTATCTAAGCATTTAAAGCATTATTTGACAACTTGCAACCTAAAGAAGTCTAATTTGATGAAGCCTCCCACGTGGTCATCTGACTACTGAAGACAAACCCTAGAAATTAGGGAACATGTTTCCATGTTTTTAGGTTTAGGATCCCTGAAAATGACACGTGGGACAGAGCCTTTATCTCCTCATCCATGACACATTTTTTGAAACTGAAGGAGGTTTTTGTAGTCCAGGATGTCTAGAACAAAAACCTCTCTTGGTTTTTTTAAAATACTTCTCCATCTATCCAGAATCGATCCTTGATGTTCCTAGAAACTAGGAGATTGTCCCTTCCTCTGTTTTGGCTAAAAAATGTGTCTTGGGACAGAGCTCATAACTTCTGATAAAAAATGTATTTGGACAAACTGAAGGAGTTTGTTTTGAACCAATCCCTTCTGAACAAAAACCTCTCTTGGTATTTTGAAACACATTTCCTATCGCCCAAAATGTGTCTTTGAAAAACAGGTGTAAAACAGAGAAATATGCCTGTGAAAAACTTGCACCTACAGCAGTTTCGTAGTGCAAGTTTAATCACCCATTTCTCCCAGCTAATAATTAATTTTAAGAAACTGAAAGAGGATTTTGTACTTCAGTATATTAGGGATGAAAACCTCTTTCAATTTTCAGAGATGAGGTTTTAACGGCTCATAAATGCTTCTGGAAATTGACTGGTAAAAACAAGGAGAGAAAGTTCCTCCTTTTTGCTTTTGATCTTCACAAGGATATTCAAAATCAATTATGCCTACTGTCCTTCTTTGATTACACAAAAATGTTTTGGAATATTTTGATTTTCATGTGTATACCTTGCCCATGTACCTGTATGAAGACAAAACCTTCTTCAACGCTGCTTGAAGTATGATGAAAAATACTAGTTGTGATCACTTTTATAACAAATGACTTATGGTTCATATGTGCTTTTCCTTTGCCCTTTCTGCCCTTGCTAGATGTTTGTGTTGTGTGAATGATCCTTATTCAGACACTCCTTTTCGAAAAGGTTTCCCTTTTGTCCCTCCAAATTGGTCAACTTCATCAAAATGTGTGGCTACAGCAGTTTCGTAGTGCACTACGAAACTGCTGTGCATTAGGCATTATCTTCAGTAGTTTCGTAGCGCGTGCTACGAAATTGCTGTGTAATCACAAAAACACAGTTTAAATGCAAAAATTCGACTATATTGAACCTCTTTGTATTGGATTTTTTTTTTCAACTGCCCTGAAGCTATTCAAAACTGAAATGGAGATGCATCATTCTTGAAACAACTTGCAACAAGGTAAATCATCAAAATTTGGTACATGACCTTACTTGCTACGTGATTTTCCTTAGCTAAGGAAATCCTTTCTGCTGGCTTAGTTGTATCTTCAAATCCTCAATTTACCTCTTCATAATTCTGATGTTGGGTCTGAGCCTATTATTAATCCATCTGATGTATATTTCCTTGCTTAACTTAGGAACTGCCTCGCTTGAAACAATGACGAAGATTTCTGATCTCTGCTCACCATAGGCTTGTTTGCTCAAACTAAGAATGGTAGCAAATGTCTATTGCATGAACACGACCAAGATCAGCATGAATATGTTCAGGATCAATTAACTCTTCCCTTACCCTTTTTCTTTGAAATTTTGTTAGTGATAACAAGTCCTTTTGCATGATTTCCTTCCTTACAACATTTCCCAACATTTCCTTCTATGCATCATAGTCTAGGCCATTTTAATGCAAAACTATGTTTTTCCTAGTATGCACTCATTTCATTGGTATCTTGATTTTCTTGGATGACTATCAATTTCTATGTAACATATCTCTTCCAGCAATAGGCTAGCTTACCATCGATCAAACCATCTATCTGATCCATGCCCTATAGGTCTCCCAAACTTCACCTCAATTCTGCCACAGTTTCCTTTATTTTTCATAGAACTTCTTCCTCTCTCCTTGAGAAAATCCAATCATATTTCTCTCTCCTGGTGATTCATGGTAGACCTTAGGCACCCTAACACCTCATTCCAACCTTCATCCATATTTTCCACCCACTCTCACACCCTCAAAACAGGGAAAATTACTCTCGGCCTCCTCCTGTAGGCCTCCTATAGTTTCCTTGTTTTCCTCTTGTAGCTTTCCCTGTAGGCTTTCTTTTGAAGGTTGAGTGTGGGAAACTCCTCCCGAGGTCCACCTAAGACCTCCTAGGACCCATCCACACCATCCTACATCCTCCAAAGCTCCAAAACCGCCCTCTAGTGCCACTTGTTCGCTGCCACAATCATACACAATAAATTAGATGCATGTGAAATTCACATAAAAATACATGAAAATCCACAATTTTTTTTTCTTATTTACTTCCAGAAATAACATGGTTATATGTTTTTTATTTCCTTGAGTGGGTAATGGCATTTCTTTCATGGTTTTCATAGTGTTTTTGGCAAAAGTTTGTTAGTTAGGGTTTACTAGGTTTTGCTTTACATTCTAGTCTTTCTACTTTCTGTAGTTAGAATAGCACCTGTAGAGTAATCTTGCTTTCCTTTCATCACACATAGAGCTTCTTCTGAAATTTATAGAAGTTGGCTTGAGCTCCTAGTGATTTTGTGGTGGCTGACCAAGTGACAACCTGTAGAGAGAACTAGTACTTGTGCATACAACACTGACACTTCTAAGTTTGTTACAAACTACTGGGTTGATAAAAGTAAAGTTGGTAGCCCAAGCGTTGTAGGATGCTTACTACAATACTGCCACTCACCAAGAAGGTCAACAACACCTAGCTAATTGTGCAGAGAGGCTCTGCCCTTGACCTTGTAAAAGACATTACAGACAAGAACCAACACATTTCCACAGTTGTGCCCGAGGCATGCGGGACTATCCCAGAGCTGGGCATTCTCGAGGTTGAGCTGATAGATGTGAGGGTTCAAAAGCTCACTGTTGGAATGCATGATGTGTGAACTGAATTGGAAAAGTTTCACCTTGAGTTGAGCCTCAAAATTGCAGATTTACAATTGAAGGCTGAGCCTTTGACTCCACCAGAGATCAAAGAGCAGTGAGAGACCGCTGTGAAAGACGTAGTAGTAGTAGTAGAGAGCGCAGTGAAGGACTGGACCATGCTATTCAAGGAGTTGCTCGAGGTAGTCACCTGCCAACAAGAAAATCCTAGTATATAGCAACTATAAATAGAAGAGCGAAAGCTACATCAGTGCTACGACGAAGTCAAAGTGACAGCACACACTATCGCCATCACACAGAGGTTAGCTAAGCTACAGGAGGCCAAGCCTTTGAAAGAGCAAGTAGATGTAGCTTAGCACAAGGAAGTTGTGTTGAAGGCTCACTTACAGCCTTGGTTGGATGAGGCTTATTTGATCATAACTACAATTGAAGGCATGTTGGCTAGTCTGTAGGAGACTCAACAGAAGATTAAGTCAGACAACACAGGGCCAGCGACAGAGAAGTTGGTCGAGGAGATGAAGCAGGTGGCAACACAATGCACCATCGAGGTAGTAGTTGTCCAAGTCAATCTAGGAGGTCTTCATGACAAGATCTCCATGCCAGTAGAGTGACTCAAGGGTGAGTCACCATGTTTGTGTTGGGGGCCTATTGGGAACGGGTCCCCTGGGGGTCACTTTTGGGGTTAAAAACCCAAGTTTTGGGGCAGAAGGCTTGAAGTTTGTATAAAGAAATGTAATGTATCCACATTTTGTGGTCACAGAGCATGAAGATATCAAGAGTCAAAAAGATTTTTCTGCCCTTGGTCTAGATAGGTTGTGTCAGTTTTAGAGATCCACCCTTGGTCAGCGGACCATGGGATTGTATAAAAAGGAACTCTTAGAAGAATCTTTTAGTAGGGAATAAGTAAGTGAAGAATAAGTTCTTGATGAGTTTGTAAAGAGATAAGAGTGAGAGTCTTAGCATAGGAAGAGGTTCTGTAGCTCAGTGCGCAGATTCCTAGGGTAGAAGTTCGCAGCTGAGTGTGCAGACCCCTGCAACTATGTGCACAGGGAAGATAGAGTCTGTATTGAAAATCTAAATCATCGATAAATAGAAGTATTATGAAATTACTATTTCTTTTTCCTCTAAGGATCGCATGTGATTATGTTATTTTAAGTTATGGGTTTATGTTATAATACTAATTTGATGCGCGAATGTATATGTTTTTATATGTTATATGAATGCAAATAATGATATACGTTTACACAAAGATAATCCTAATGGCATGGTAATTTTGAAAAACACTTCAGATAATTCAGGAAATTATACAATAACACAGTAGCAAAGGCACGTAAGCACCTAGGTCACTAGGTAGGGTTGCATGAAGCACCATCATATACCATCGCAAGGGTTCTTAGAGACAGAAGAGAAAGTACATCGATAAGCCCTAAAGGCTTATCGATCTGCATGAAGGATGGAGCTAAGGTATAAAACCAACGTCACAACCATCTCAGGGTGTGAAAACTTGGTTCCTAAATCCCCCCATTCTGCTTCGGGTGAGACTTTAGTCCATGTTTCGTGGACTCATGCTGAAAGGGCCAGTAGTGTAGGGATTTTCTTTCCTGACTAACGTTAAACATGGGTTAAGGCCCATCAAGCTAATAGTCATGTGTGGTGATCTTGTATATTTGATCTAAATTGCCATCCTTCTCATAGTCGTGGATTGGTTCATATAGTGTGCTCCTTCAGCAGGGTCCAATGGTACAATAACTCAGAGCACATTCTTCTAAAATGTAATCCCTCACTTCTTCATGTTAATTACCACATCCATGTCAAAGGTGCAATCGGTTCCTAATAGTGCAGGGTAAGGATTGTTATCATCCACTATTTCAATTAGTTTGAAGTTGGCCAAAGTGCTTGCCCCTTCAATGTCTATTGTTACCTGATACAGGTGCCCCATAGGAATGTTATTCTGCTGATTATCCATCTGTATCTATATAGGAGACCATTTTAGTGTAGGTCTCTCCATTTTCTCTCACATATTCTCGGGTCGTACATTTGCATCAGATCCAAAATCCAAGATGACTCGATCCATTTCATACTCTCCAATTTGGAGAGCCTCATCTTGCGCCTTGTCCACTTCTTATGTTTGCCCAATTTCCTCACAGCATGTTGTTTGGGAGGAGTTCTAATTTTACCCGCACAATTGTCAATTAGCTCCTACAACCATTCCACTACCTTCTTATATCTCAACAGTTTCATACAAGTTTTTAGAAAAGTGGCTAATAGTGAGGGATCTACGTCCTACACTTCATTGTTTTCAGTTGATTTCTCTTGGCTCCCCAATGTAGAAGCTTCAGCAAAATTATTCTTAGCCTCCATTCTCTAGCCTAGTTCAGATCATATCCAACTTCCCTTTCGGTAGCCTTACACACCCATCCTTTGGTTTGTGGCTACTTTCCTTTATCTTCTCTTGTGGCTATACCACTTTGTGTTACGATATTGATGTTATGGTCTTCTTCGTGAGGCTCTGCCCTCATCATATGTATGTTTTGCATAGGTTGTTGCATCTTTTTTTCCTTCATTGTGGAAATCAACATTGGGAAATCTTCTATCACATGATCAAACTGTCTACAATATTAACAAGATGGATGTGTTGGGTTCTGATAGTTGCACACAAAATGTCCTGCTTCACCATGGTTATAAAAAACGAATTGTCAATGACCTCTGCCATCCCCTCCACCTCTTCCTCTTCCATGACATTGAAATCCCCCATGCACTGCACCCATGCCCTAATCTTGAGGATGGTTCTTTTCTTGCATTTGATATGTAGGGGTCTGCTCCATCATCAGTTCATAGCTTTGGAAGTTTTTCTCATCATGCCAAACCAATCTATAGAAGGTGAAAAAAAACTGTTGCAGAGTCTATACAAAATTTTGCAAGAGGCGAAAATTATCAATTACGTGCTTCCAAACTATTTGGCAGATAGTGCATGATAATGGTACTCCCGTGCTCAGGCCCGCAATTTTGTCAGGCTTTAGAGGCACAATACCTCCTCCAATCAAGTAATTCTGATAAACAAGGTAGTGATCCTTATCATGTCCCTTATCTTTACATTTTATGCACCAGAATTTGGTGTGCACCTTAGTCTGAGCATCCTTTCTGGTCTTCAAGCTTTGCAACTCCATGAGTAGAATTTCTAGCTGCAACTAAATCTGTTGTGCTCCAATATTTGTATCCTGCACTAGTGAGGCTTCCAACCTCATCGTAATCTCCACGACATCTGCTTGCGTTCCTCTCTTCCACTATGATAATGGCAATCTTAGATGCAGAAGGAGGGATGCAATGTACCAATCCCTATGCTAATAATGCATCATTGACATGTTAGCCTGTCATATCAAGGACTTAAACCTTTGATCAAAGTCCAACATGGACTCATTTTCCCTCTGTTGTATCTCCTACTCTATTGCAGACTACGCCTGAGACTTAAGCCTCTTAAATTCATTTTTCAATGCCTATTGAGTCTTTGCCATCATCACGCCAGGTCTATATTGATAGAACTTGATATACCAAGTCAGTGCCCTATCTTGTAGCACTGTGACTAGTTGTTCTTTCTTTATATTATCATTGGTAATCTATTGTATTTTCCACACAACATCTGCAATGAACCAGAATTATTCATTGTCTTTGCTTCCTACCCCTTTAAAGATTCACATCTTCATTATGCTCACCATGTTGAAGGGTTGATGTGGAGGTGGAGGTGGAGGTGGAGTTGATGGAAGAGGTATCCCCATGATACCATGACTTTCCAACTACAATGCACTTCGCGGTGTGCTCATAATAGTTCCTTCATCATAATTGGAAGAAGATCCTAACAGTGGACTGTATTGAGAGCCAGATGCTTCATTCCTTTTGAATGGTTTTCCCCTTCACGTAGTCCCAAACATCAATGTAATGGCATAACCCTTTTTTCACACAACATCATCTTAATCCAAGTTTTTAGAGATTTTAAATACTTACCTCTTGGTCCCATGAAGAATATGTGCTTTGCCTCACTGTAGATGATGCTCATGTCGATCGTGAGCTTAGTGATGAATCCTCCTAAGGTATGATCAATTTAGTGATCAACAACCCACACAATGTTATTTTCTAAAGCTTCCAATCAACGCACCAACTCTGGAATCCATGTAATAGGGCTGTCAAGTCTCCACATACCTTGACTATCTGCTAGCTTGGATATCCACTCATGTAGTTCACAAGGGAAGAAATAGAAGAAGGCTTATATCTTGTCTATGTGCAAGTATCTATTCAGCCATTGTTCCTTAGATAACTTTGGGTTTCTATTCTCCTAAGCTGCAAATGTGTGCAAATTTTGATTGATCCACTTCTCAATTTCCTTCTTAGTAGGAAACCACTTATTCAACATCACACATTCCTCAGACAAATCTTAGTCCCAACAACGAAACCATTTGTTGGCTTGATGGCGTCTGACCCAGGTTCATCATTATCAGCACCAACCAAAAAAACCATAATTGTTGGCCCTTTGGGCAACAACCTACCTAGCATAGGCTGCAATCTCACCTGAAGCAATATGGGGGGATGCTAGAGCCAGGTTTCTACATCCAGATGCCTATGTGATGTGTTCCTACAGTTCTTATGGCTTAGACCTACCTTCACGCACCTTTAACCCTTCTAAGTAGATAACTACTATAAATATATCTAAATAGTTTCCAGATCTTCGTGAAGGTTCCTAACTATCCTTAACATATGTAAAGAGCATAGATCTACTAGTCTCGTGCAGTAAATAAGCATTTATTCATGCAAATCATAACATATAGCGAAGATACATAAACTTTGTAGAAGTAATAATTAAGACACAGATGCATCAGAATTGGCTTAAAATAGTCTTTATTAAGTATAATCCTTTAGATACAAACTTATTTTCCCTATGCACTTAGCTGTAGGGACCCACGCACTTAGTTACAAACTTACTAAGGTCTCTACGCACTAAACTGTAGGAGGCTTCCCCTTTTGCCTAAGCACATGAAATAGACATTTCCTGCCTTAGCACCTTGCCCTTACAATGATTGTTTACTATTATATCCTTCTTAAGACTCACTATGACTCATGTATATATAGCATTTTCTTTACAATACTATGGTCCATGAACCATCAACGGGTCTCAAAAACTCTCTATCACCTACGCACATGAGGGACTAAAGCCCCTTTGAGTTCTACTAGCTTCGCTTCCACATTTTGTAGAGACTTTACATTTGTTAAAAAAATATATTATAAAATTTACCCAAAACTTAACAAAAATGACCCCAGGGACCCTATCCCAACAGAAACCCACCTGCATAAGGCTACAATCTTCACTTATTCTCTAGCTCCTACTGGAAGGGATCTCTAACCCTATGAAACTTGTACTGGCATAAAATCATACGAATACATAGACACCCACATGTAGAAGGCTACATATTATTATACATTTCCATTTGTCTAAGGAAATATGAACCATGGCTTGTTTGAAACAAAATGGAAATGTGAAGGGTAGTGATTGACTATGCAATAAAACACAGGTCTCATGGGGAGAAGGGGGGGGGTTTAGCTCTAATAATCAAGGTTATTTGGTCTATACTCCAACATCATCCAACATGGATTAATAAGAAAAAATTATCAATGATGTTAAAATTACAATAAAATTAATAACTAAAAATCATTAAACCCTAACAAATACTCGAGAGAGTCAATGTAACCAACATAGAAAACAATCATGGACATTCATAGGTTTCCATAGTTGTTAGGTATGCACATTACCAACTAGCTTGCCTGTTAAACATTATTACATCATTGTCTAAACAGAAGTTAAGCTTTATTACCATAAATGTATGCCTACATCAAAATGCACATAAAAATGTATTGTTTTATAGGAACAAGTGCATTAGTGCTTCCTATTTGAATATGTCAAAATAATAGCTCCTTGTTTCCTCTAAGCATGAGAACAATGTACATGATTGCATAACACTAAAATATTTTTGCTACAATCCCATAGAAACTAATTTGTTGCTCTATCATATATCCATTTATAACCAAGGGCTTTATAACAACCCAATATAAGAATATTGAGGGGAGGCTAAACTAAATGACCGAAACAGTGACATTCTTAATTATTGGCCCTCTAGGTTGAGGCTATTTCAGGTGCGTAACCTTATTCCTACGATACCTTCTTCTATTGGTTGTATCGTCCTAAGCACTCTCAAAACAAATGAGGAAAGTTTTAGCGATCAGAAGGATCTTATTCTTTAATTGGTGCTCATATTGTTGTTCTCCATTTCCTATATCTGCATTCATAAGTTAGATAGATATAAAAGTAGTGGTTAGAGAGGCTATGGGAAATACCGACAAGAACTTTACTATAGCTGGTGTTAAGACCTATAACATTGATAAGTTCGTTAGACCTATAGAGAGAAAGGCCCCTAGAAAATGGTAAGACCGACAAGTAGTGATTTAAACCCACAGAGATAGGCTATGATGGACAGAGACAACTAAGGTAAGTTTGGAAGAACTTTGTTAGTCCATAAGTCATAACCTTACACTAAAAAAGGATAGAAGATGTAAAGCATCATAAGGGTAAGGAATCAATCATACGGGTGTAAGGTATTCTCTCAATAGGATGGTATCGACTCGACATGTTATGGTTGTTGCACCACGAAAGCCATGGCTAGGGGCATAACCTTCTCTCTTTCCTGTGAGGCACTTTATATAATTTATTATATCTCTATACAACCTAGGGTCAATGAAAATGATCTAGATGAATTGTTTTAAACCACCTCTTCTCCTCATTGGTTGGCATGAAAAATCATATATGAGCAAATAGGTTCTCTCCCTCGATTTATTACATGATACCTGAAACGCTAACATGTATTTTTGGAAAGGGTCCTTTCCCAATCCGTTGGGGGCCCAAAGGGATATTTTCCATTCGGGGGATCACTCAAAGCACTAATGGGCTATCCAAAAGCCCATCCCGTCAATTTGGAAGAGCTCCTTGGTTGGGGATGAAATCCTAGATAAAATTCAGGGGAGGATTTCTATTGTATTTCTCCTTAATTTAATTATGTGAACTGGTGCTCATTACCAAATGGAAATCCTCAAAACCATTTTCTCAATTGAAAATGAACCCATTCTTATGGAAATCCAAGATGGATAGGTTGATTTACAAATATTTTTATTACAGTGCTCATAAAAGTACACCGAAGAGAACAAGAGCAACTTTTGACCTCTGTGAGGATGGTTGTGAGATGCCACAAGGAGAACAACCTTTGTAACAAATTGTGAAGCACTTGGGTCAATTACATTTCACTATATGAATATTTTCAAGCAAAGTTGAGAATTTTATGTGGCAACAAAGACAATTTTCCCTTAGTAGAGACACCAACAACAAAATGCCATTCTCTAACGGAGTTGAAGCACATACTGACTCCTCTAATAGAATTGAAGCACATAACATAAGAGATAGAAATTACCTAGCCTCATATTTTACATGACATTTTTATGCTTTCAGTAACCAACCTAACAACAATCATAAAGAAAATAAACACAATATGCATATGAAATGAGTACAAAAAGAGATAAATATAAATAACCCTTTCTAAAGGCATGAAAACCTGCATAAAATCATAGATGTTAAAACTTGTATAAATGCATATACACTAAGCAATAGAATTTTATTAGACAAATCAGAACAAATATAACTACTATGTTAACCCTTTGTCGATGGACACTAGCATAAAACAAATAGAACTAGTATGTTAACCCTTTGAAATTATACATTAGGGTATAAAAAATAGAATTGGTATGTAAAATCCTTGCCAATGGACGTTAATTGAAGTTGTTAATGATTATTTTGGCTCACTGGAGTAGTAATTACTTATCAAGTATATTTGATTTCAGCATTCAATGAAAATTTCCCTGAGAAAAATCCTACATTATTATTATTTATCTGCTAAAAAAGTATGAAAATGATTTGAAATGAAATGCATATCACATTATAAAACTCCGTTGGTTTTCTTTGATGCAACTTTTCATTATTTGTAGGACTAGTCCATATCAATATTCTCTTTTCTTTCAACTTCTAATATACCGGGGAACAATTTTTTTCAAGTGCATTTTGATTCCTTGTATTCCACAGTGCATAGGAATGGCTGATTGGCAAAAACTATGAATTGTGGCCTTCATGGTCACTAGAAGAGGTAGCATGTGGAAAGAAAGAATAGAAGGGGACAGAGGTAGAGATATGTGGCAAGTGGATAGAAGGTGGACAATGTTGCATTTAATTATGGAATGAGTTATTGATCCATGATCTCATGCCCAATCGAGATCACCAGACAGTAAAATAGAATGACTAAGACAATCTAATAATGATCCCCAATCCAGATTGCCATGCATGGAATTTCGATGCAATTTCAGATGCTACAAAGTATGAGAAAGTACCTTGCCTTCTCGCAAGTCGGTGAAGGGTTTTGGGCTTGATGCAGAATCCTTGGATTCCAATCAAGTGATCTCTTTCATCCACTCTCGATCCAAATACTACAAACAAACACAATCAAAGAGAGATGACAAGTGATCTTTCACAGAAGATCGTCAGCTCAAAACATCTAGAAATCACACATATAAATTACTGCAAAACTGATATAAGGGGAAGGAACATAGATTTTTATTAACCATATAAATGAAATTACATCAAATTTACCTTCAAAAATTAAGATCCTCTCCTCTAGCTTGTAGTATAATATTCTCTCCCAATACAACATATCTCTCTCACTATAGTTTGGATACATCCTCCTTCCTTCTTTCCTCTTGGAGAGATTATATAGGCTCATTCTATCCAGGAGAATATATCTAGACGCCTAGGGGCTTGAGAAGTTATAAAACTTATACAATAATGGAACCTTAGCCAACTCATACATAAGTGGGTCAAGTTGATCTCCTTGGGAATGTAAAACTCTAGAAACCTTTTTCATAATTATGAGCTTTTTCTTAATTATCTCAAGTATGCAATAGTTATTATCTCATAATTATAATAATTTGGAAAACTAATTATAAGAAATTGCTCAATTTTGTAATTTCACCCTTTTATCATGGGATAAATATCACATAAGTAAATGAAAAGGTGAGAAGGGATGAATTTTAGCCAAAAAACTGAGGTAAGTTGATGTTGGGTTTCTCTCACTATAATGGAGTGTAAAATAGGGTTATTAAAAACTTAACTTTGATAGGTGGTGAAGCTACATTGGATATCTAAAAAATATAAATATATGGAAAAAAGACTTTCAATATAATTCAGGAAAATTTATGCATGGAAGTATGTACTTTGGATATGATAAGTTAAGTTATACCTGAATATATACTTTGGAATGAAATTTCATTTATCCAACGTTTTGTTCTTTGTTTATCAAACAAAGACCACAATAAGAACTCAATTCTTATTCCCAATCATTTTTAAAATAAGAAGGTTTATTTCTTTTATATAAATGAAGTATATTATTTTGTTAGGTTAAAATAGTGATGAACATATGATTTTAATGGTAAATGCTACATTAACATGCAGTCAATGATGTATCAAACGTTATAGTCCTGCGAGGGACTCATAAGTGTATATAAAGAATTCAATTACTATCATCTAAAAGAGAGACTTGATGTGGGAATTTCCATCCAAGTTTCTTTAATCTAGACTTTGACTTTGTTGGGTGTGGAGCCTGATTATCTTCTATATTCAAAAGTACCACCACAATGGACCCCAGTTCAAAATGGGGGCGGCAACGCCGAATGTAAAATATTCGCTGTAGGGGGAGTCTAGGAGGGGCAGCTGCGACCTTTAGGAGCCCTCCCTGGTGGGGGTTTTGGGGGCAGCGCCCTCGAAGCTAAAAACAGCTGTAAAATTGCCTTGTAAAAGTATAGTAATTTCTAGTCAATCTGGGCCGTTCATTAGGCGGATGATATGACGGTAGAGCTTATGTTTAGTTTAGGGTTTTTTTTCCCTAGAAGGAAACCCCTCTCTTTGTATGAGGGCATTGTATTTGAGGTTGTGAGATAGAAGTGTATTCTGTGTGAGCGAGAAACGGAGAGGTGAGACTGTGAGAGAAGATAGAGGATATTACAGTGGATTTTTTATAAGTTGTGTCTCTTCATTCTGCTGGATAATAGAAAGGAAGGACTGGCTGTTCGAGGTGAACGTAGCCCAAACTGGGTGAACCACGTATATCTGTGTCTCTCTTGTTTTGTACGTTTTTTGTGTTTATATTTCTGCAATATTTTATGTGTTCCATTGCTCCGTAATATATATAATATTATAACAGACTTCTCCACTTTTGTCGATATTTCCCTTTTTCCTAGACAAAGTTGTTGGAAAGATTGATTTATTATTATTAATTTAATTTCATTATTAAAAATCATTCTATTATTATTGGCGTATTTACACATTATTATAAATGATGTTATTCCATTGTTTAATTCATTTATTTTAGATTTAATTATAATTTAGATGTAAACAAAATAGCCTCCATATACAAAACTTAGTTCAACATTCATATTCTATGAAGCATAATTGAATTGGTTTTATCCACTGAAATTATTATTATGAGATACTTGTACCTAAATATTTGAATACCATTCACTATTAAATATTAGATATACAAGAGTTAATAGGAGTAGGAGGAAGTATTCTTAGTTTCAATTAAAAGATAGAATTAACATTTTCTTTAGGTACAAGAAAATATAAAATCATGAGGTAGATGCCTATGCTTTGTACCAAGGATTGATGTTAGCAACTGAGCAGAGGATTCAAAGTCTAACCATATTGTGATCCATAAACTACTCTGGATATCCCACTGGACACATTTTTACAATAGATCATATAAAATTATGTTTAAAATACAAAATATACATTATGAGATTTTATTTCTCCTTACACTTTTGGATTTGTAAATTATTGTTTATTGTGTATGCATGAAAATTATAGTTCTAAAAATATGAAAAGAAATTAAAAATATCTAACAAACCATAATTAACAAAATATATAAATTGGCAAACCCTTTTGGGAGACAACCAAATTGGAAGGTGATGTCACTCTACTCTCTTTCTTTGAATGAAAAATGGATGCAAGTGCGAAGAGGTGAGCCCTGTGGCCCATGGGTTGTTATAGTGCACAAATCATCTCTATTTTTGTCTCTCCCTATCCACTCATAGATACTTTCTCATCTATGGAAAAAAATGCACTCCTAGAGTCCCATATAATGGAACCCCTTTTCATCTTAGTGGCTCGGCTATAACACAACCTCATAGCCTAATGGTGGTGGTTAGGTTTGACTGCTTGAACTCTTAATGAGACTTGAACTATTGACTCTTATAGAGTCTTCTTCATCATGATCATGTGGCTATCCCATTTTCTATGAATAATGGGGGTTGATGTGGCTTCCTCTTGAACTATGGTGATCTAAATAGGAAGCTCAACTTCCAACTGGCATAATTTTTTCATACAAATTACATTTGAGGCAATTTTTTGCCATTGGAAAGGAATCTATGTGTAGAATAGCACAAAATGATGCAAAATGTAAGAGGACTATTTTTATTCCCCAAAAACATTTTTTTATTCCTCAAACTACTCCTGTAAGGTTTCAAACCGTAATTTTCCAAACTAGGTCTCGTTGGTAAAAAATGGTCCTGTTATCACTCCAAGAAACTCTCCTAGGTTGTAGCTCAGAGATTCTTGGTAACATATAATCTTCAATATTGTTCTCTGAACTATTGGAATAAATGATGGTTTGGATAAAGCCAGATAACCATTTCAACTATTTTTTTACTTAAGACATGCATGAACACCCTCAGCTTACAAGGTGTTATCACTTAGGTTGTTCCCTGCCTCCTAGAGGGAATACAGCCAAGGTAACCACTAACCAATCTTTTAGCTGCAGGTCCTAGCCAATCTGCAACCAGAGAGGGCTCTCTCTTTGTAATTTAGCTTTGTCTGTTTGTAATTTAGGCTAGTTATAAGATACAAGTTTTTTTTAATGTTTGGAAGGTAACATTCAGTATAGCTAGGCAGTAAGTTGAGAGAAGTTCATGCCATTGGGTTGATGGAGTCCAAGTAAATAAACTTCTAAGCATGGTTTCTTTGGTAATAAGCAACTTATGGAGCAAGATAATTAAACACAGAGCAATCTTTGAAGCTGTAATAAGATGAAATGGAGTCAAAGAATGAAAGGCAATCAAGAATCTTTCATTCTGTTAATAGAGAGAAATTGCATAAACATTATCAGGGAGCATTTAAGATTTCCTTGATAAGATTTGAAATGAAAAAACCAGGGAGAGAAGAGAAATTAAGAATTCTTGCCTATGTTAGTCCTGTAGAAAACATTTAAAATTGCAGGAATGGAACACAGAGTACAGTGAAGTAAATTCTGGGTTGTTCTTCTTTCCTGTAACTTAGAACATGATACTTAGATGATATATAAAGACAAATACAGTAACATAAGAGTTAAGAAGACTTATTGTTCCATGCATTAACACAAGAATTCTGTAATCTATTCTTTTGCCATCAATTCCACACTCAGTCAGTTCACCAGCAAAGCATTCCAACAATTTTATTTCTAAAGAGTTCTCAAAAATATACAGTGCAAGTCCAGAATGATATTCACTAGCCAACAATAATACATCTCTTTGAAAAGTATATATAGGAGTTTTACAAAATATCCCATAGGGAAATATCTGGACATAAATGTATCCATCTACTCTGACATGATCAACAACTATTTGTTGAAAAATCACGCAGCATTAATTGAGAAATTAAAATCTCTTCACTGGCTACTGTAGGTGTCCTGTCTGCTGTTGACCCTTGACTCCGGCAGTCGGTGGATGACAAATTCCTTGATGTGTTGTCCTGTAGTGCTATCCTATGCCACCTGGTCTGCGCTTTTGATTATTTTTAGCACAAATTTCACCCACTATCAGTTTGAAATTTTTGGTAGCCGAGCCATATAATGCAACTTGCATGTTGTGCAGACAATGTACAGGAAGAGAATTAAAACTACTTGAGAATCCCAAGTAGGCTATGCCACCATTCCTCTGTTGGTAGTTGATGCTTTCTTAACTTGAATAATATCTCATCAGCTTCAGTGTATGTGTAATAAATTGGCCAAATTGGAAAAAGGTGTGCTATCTCATGCTCAATGTAAAACAAATCTTCCAGTTTATCATATAAACTCTAACCTGTGGGAGGGAGTACTTCTTCTGTGCTGCTTGACGATGCTGTAATTTGATTTTCCACATAGGTGCTCAGTCTATTTCCATACTGTTCCTGTTTTAGCAGCCTTCCAGTGCTAGTGAACAGGCTGGGTAAACCTTTGGTTTGCAAATTTGAAAGCTTCTGTCTAAAGGCATTTACCTCTGTTTGCATTTCTTCGCATTTTCTTTCTATAGTTTGGACAAAATTTCTCATGGTCAACACCTTCTTAACTCTCACAATAGTCTCTGCTCTGTTCTGGATGTTCAGTGCTGCCAGCTAGTCACCAGTACGAGTATTCAAAAACTGAATCAATTGATTGGCTTGCTCAAGCTTATCTGCCAATAATGTTCTAGCCTTATGAGTTTCATACTGAGCTACATCCATCAATTCTATTTGGTCAAAAATGGTTTGTATTGCTGTCCATTGATCAATAAGAGCTTGGCCAATTTTATTCCACAAAATTGTTTTTATCTCGCTCAGGGTTCTATGGAGAGTGAGGTCTTTTTCCAAGGGCTTTATCTTGTTTTCTAGGGCCTTTATTTCCTTGGTCTTCTCGGCAACTGTCATCTTTGATTTATCATAACTAGCCTCAATCTTGGCTAGCTTTTCTTTGGTCTCCTTCATTTATGCTATTTGTAATTCAAGAGACTTAATTTCTTTCATCATGGCTTCCATGCTCAAGCTAGCCTCTTGCAATGTTGTTGTTGTAGTTGTTGCTGAAGTTGAGGCACCTGCTGCTGACGTTGAGGCTGGGGGAGGTGCTGTTGTAGTCACTGTTGTAGGAGCAGCTGTAACTATTGGAGTTGTTTGGGATGGTTGAGGGGCCAACTCTGGTTGTTTCCCTTGTTGAGCCTCTTCCAATGCTTTCTCCGTGTCCAATATCCTTTGGGACATCCTCATAAGCAAGCTAACCACATCCTCTACTTCCTGTTGGTGTGCCACTTCTCCAGTTTGAGAACGTATGGTAACTGGTAGCTTCATTTGTTTTCTCAGTGCTGCTATGTCTTCCTCCTTTTTTCTGATTAAGGCCTGTGTGCCTTTAGGATCTTTGGGATCATTTCCCAACTCTATAATGATTTCTTCCAAGGATTTTATCCTATTATCCTTGGCCAATGATGAGGCCTTTTCCAGCTCTAACTGGGCAGAAGTATTATATAAAGAGTTCTGCAATCTATGGGCCATTAGAGCCTTATCTGCTAATGTGGAATAAACCATTTCTCCAGCTTGCTTATGTAACTCAATCTGGTCTATTGGATGTATGTCTTTTTCCAGGACCTCCAGATTGGTTCTAATGTAGTCTACAGCTGAATGTGGCTGTTGTGTAGTAGGTCTGAAGTGACTGAGAGTCATATTCCCTTCTTTCATGTCATATGCTACCATCAGTCTTTGTTGATTTGTTGGTGCCATTCTCATCAACTGATTATAAAGCTGAAACCTTATTGGCTCGTTTCTAGCTTTAATCTTCGTGAATGCTCATTTGATATCCGAGCCTTGCCTTGTCTACTGTTTGGAGGATGAAACCTCCCCACCTGGTTGTCTTTCTTGCTCCTACTGAAAGGAGTTGGCCGATGTTTCCAAAATAGGAGGGATCTGCTATTTAGAAGTCCCCTCACTTCTGATATTTCCTATGGTTTGTTCTGTAATTTCCTCCTCGGCATAGGGGTTTAGCCTCTGCCTTTTTTCCCCTTGTTGGTCTGTGGATGCCCCTGTGGGTGTACCATATGTTCTGTCTCTCTTCTTACCTCTTTCCTCATTATGAGGAGTTTGCAGCACAGGGATTTCAGGTGCCTTTGTTTGTGTTGCAAGGCTTTGTTCTTGACCCTTTTCCTGAGTTGAGGATGGTTGTTCTTCCATTGTGCTTTGTTGTTCTGAGTGCTCAATGTCCTTGCCCTTTCCTGCAGGTAAAATGGTTTCTTAGCTGGCTGCCGTGAAGATGTTGCACTTGATGTGCTTGCTCCAATTGGTTGAGGCTGTGTGAAGGTGACCTGTGCAACATAATCTAGGTCAATTCTTTTCTCAATTTCTTTCATATCTTTCTCTAATTTTTCCTCTTCAGTAAGCTCTTCATCATCTAATGTGCCCTCTACCCATTCTTGTTGATTAGCATATTGTTTAATGTAGGGGATTCACTGGTGCACATATCCTGAAAGCCTGTGTTTGATTCTTCTAAGGCTTATGAAATGTTCAGGGTCATATGGTGCCCAGTAGAAGCTTTGTTTCAATTGATGTCTGATTTTAAGTTGTGCCTTCTTGTTTTTCCCATGGAAATGAGTCAAGTCTGCATTATTGAACTGCTTGAAGTATTCCAAGGCAAAAAGCCTCATGGGGACATATCTTGGCAGCTTATAGGGAGACAAATCACACCCATAAATTCTGATCACTGTGTGGTTTTGGTAGAAGTACCAATCACCAATGTTGTAGCCCTTTGAAAGATGCAAGATTCTTTGCATTTCAGTAGTGAGTCTGGTAGGAGGAGTCACCATTAATAGGCAAGTGGCTGGATAGATGAATAGGTCAATAAATTCACAATATGTGTAAGGACAATAGTGGACTTCATGGAAAATTGAGGTCCAATAGATGACAGATCTCCTCTCTCCTTTTGAGTCTAGTCTCCTGAGAGGAACCTTGAAACTATCTGGGTGATAGTACAGTAGCAGATGGTAAATGTAGGAAGTGTATTTAAACACTCTTTCTCTCTCCATCATCATGTATTGTTCATGTATTTTGTTTTCTATGAAGGTGGCATAGTCATACATGATAGCAGGGGGCTACCCTGGAGTGAATATGGTTAAGAGCAGAAATATAGTCTCATTCACAAATTCTCGTGTTTTGCATCCTAGAATGTAGGAAATCATATCCACCATGAGCTTGCCTGTTTCATTAAATGAGGCCTGATGATAGGGAGGAGGATGAACATACTGGCACTGTAGATCCATAAACAACTGACTAAATCTTGATATTTCTGCCTCAGAGAGCTTTTCACCCTGGTCAAGCAGAAGTTTCATTCTAAGGGGCACCAGAGGCTAAGGTGGCTCAAAGTTCAGCATTTCATTTATGGATTGAGGAGTGATATAGAACAGCACAGACCCATCTGGACTGAGAATTGCTCTCAGAGTGGGGTCATAGTTTGCATGATATAGATGAATGAAATCAGGCAACACATTGACTGATGGGAGGTAATAGATGGGCATACTGGATTGCCAAATTCCTATAATATCAGTGTTATTTATGTGATTATTCTGAATTAGCACACAATTTTGAGGTGAGAAGTAAGGCCCATCATATCCTTGATCTGGAAGTCTTTGTCTTCCAAAGGTAGCCACTCTAAATCCATGTGTAGAGCATTCAAAGGAGTAATGTCCAGGGCTACTTGAGTCTCCATATCTTATACTGCTGGTATTAATTGCAATATAGCTGTAAACAACAATAGGAGGTAGAATTTAGGCTCTGAGGCTATTGTCAGGAGTATGAAAACTGATGTTTTATATCAAACCAACCTCAGTGTATAGATTTTATGGTAAAACAACAAATTTGTAGCACCCAGACTGGATTTTTTACACAAATTGGTTGAAATTGCAGGCTCTGTGGACACAATGCTGAGAAAATAGAATTGAATTTTGCCCGAAGGGACAGAAGTTTTCAGAGGGAAAGGAAGCTGAGGATTCCCCTTTTAGGAAACAGGTTACAATGAACAGAAACATGGCGCTCAACTATTTTAGCTTAATAATTGAGCAATTTTTGTAGTCTTTGTGGGCATATATGGATGCACAGTGGGTTGGAATGGCTGATTTGCAGAGGAAATGAGCTCAAATTTGCAGGTTTGTTGTGAATTAACAGCTCAAATTGTGTATGCAGATCAGTGAGTAATCAGTAGGAGCGCGTTTGGAAGCAAATCCCAGATTCTTTCGGTAATTTCAAACAGAGAAGTATGAAAAATAGGGCTTTGAGGCAGAAATTGGGTAAATACCTGCTTTTGAGTCTGTTGAGGGTATTTAACAAGTACAGGTCAAGCTATGGAGTCGGGCTGCAGAGCTAAATTGCAGGTTGATGGACTGTAGACACTCTTGAGGTGATTTGGTCGTAAGGTGCATACACATTCTCTGTAAGTGCGACAAATGAAAATATAAGAAAATATTCATTTTCACGACTTTTTTAACAAATTTTGGATTTTCGGCGCTTTTGGCGCTTTTCCCGGATGACGTCCTTTTTGTCGTATAGTGGGTACGGTGGATGATGTGGCAGCTAACGTATGTGATGACATGGCATATGACACAGTGGCGGGGTGGTGACGTCAGCGGGTGACATGGCGCAGGTACAGGGTAGTGGTAGGCGATGTGGACACAACGTCATGCGGTGACGTAGGCAAGCGGGGAGGGCGGTAAGAGGTTTCCATCGGACTGCCTTTGGTACGGGAGCGGTAAGTGGCAGAGGCGGCCCGACGCAATAAGAGAGGGACAAGTGTCGTGGTGTACGACGGTGAAATCATCGACGGGTGGTAATGTACTGCTATAGAGGGGTGCTCGATATTGATGAAGGCTATCGGATCTACGGGAGGCGATCCGATGGTGGACGGGATGGAGATGTGAGCAATCTTTAACAGAAAAGCACGTACAATAAACTTTGATTTTCGCATAGTTTCGGGTGGGTTTAGAGCTTAGGTTATAGGTTTATATGCGTTCAGGGTCAGGGTTATTCATTAATCAAATATCAATGAAACCCAAAAATAAAGCGCAGGGTTATTGTGGTGTAGTTGGTGCGCGGGGGGTTTGATATGGTTATTTATTTAACTGGGTGTTAAATAAATGCCAAGGGTTAGTGAACGTGGATGGGTTAACATAGAGTCCAAAATGGACCTAATGTTTCCCAAACTTGTATTATTTGGCTATAGTTGCCATTTGGAGGGGATATTTAGATTTTTTGGGTTTTAATATAGTTTTTTTGTAGAATAGGGGTGGGGAAATGATTTAGGGAACTATACAATAGGGTTAGATGTTAATATGAGTTTTATGGAATGATAATGAATGGAAAAATGTTAAAGAGATGAAAGAGTATGTAATTACCATTTTTACACAAGAAATGTGGCTTCTTTTCACTAAGTCAACTCAAATGTCAACTTGGTATTTAATAAGAATGGAGTGAAACTGGACTTTTTGGGCAAATCCCAAGGTCCTTGGGGGAATGTTAGTAAGTGATCTTTGGGGGAATGAAGGGGAATTAGTCATGCTTCCAAAGTGATATCACCACACCACTGCCATGGTGCCAATTCATAAATGAGATGAGTCCTTCTTTTCAAGACAAAAAGTAATGATTAACTGGCTTTTGCAACCTCAAACTGCCTACCCAGCCTAATACACCTAGCATTTTTTTCTTCCTTTGGATTTGGTGCACTTGAACTGGAAAACCCTAATTGTCCTCTTTTTATTTTGAGTGTCCTCCTATCTAAATGTACCCTTATGTCTTCCAAGAGCCCAGATTACGCAGTTGGGCTCCTTAAATTCTCTACCTAGCTACTCATCTGCCAAGCTTAACTGTTTGGACATATATTCTTTCTCTATTCTACAACAGAAAATTTAAACATGGCATGGTCCATATTGAACTGTTGGGCCATCCATCAAATGTAATAAGCAGCAGTACCTCCACATGGTGAATTTTTCAAGTAAGATGGCAATGGAATTTTGACTAGCCACTTTCATGGTCTTTGGTTTGGGGTTCATTTTCACTATTTTTTATGACCAATTTATTTTCTTGCCTTTTGATTATTCTTTTAAGGCATACCCTCTTTTCATTTTTTACTTTTCCTTGGCTGTATACAAAATATGGAACCTTTGTAGCATGCAAGGATGAACATATCTAGCACTTCCACTGTCAATAATGAAAAATGAAACCTATTGGTATAGGAATCTAACACAAGGCTTTAGACCACTAATTCTCAATAGTTTGTAGATTCAATGATCGATGGAGAATAGTGGTCATACAGGAAGATGCATACATAAACATAAATGAATGGCTAGATATAGGCAGGAAAAGAGAATATTGAATGTATCGGTAGATGCATATATGACCACATATAAATGACTAGCTACAGGCATCAAATAAGCTTGCAAATCTAATTCATCAACACAGAGATAAGATGACAGTTATCTGGCATTAGACAAAGGAAACATGAACAACCTGTTCAAGTGGAAGCTTAGAGAAGAAGAGAAAATGGACATTGAACATATAACATCAAAAGAAGATTGTATTACTAATGAATGAAGATGAGAAGATTGAGTAGCAAAGTCTCATTAGTCTCCAGAAGTTGAACCCATATTACATCTTACTTTCAACTATTTATAGCCTGTTTACAATGCTCCTAAGCTCTAAGAGGCTCGGAGTCTTAATCTGTTTGATCTGTCTTGTTAACTGATTAATTCCCTCAATAGGCAAGCATGACTTGGAGGTTTTCTCCTTTTGACAGAGGAATAGCCACCTTTAGGTAGTTTGATGTGTTTTCTAGGAGCTCTCTCATGCCAAAGATTCCCAATGATGCTTGCTTTGATGAGTTATGATGTGGCCTTTGATATTTCTATTTGTTTTGGACAGCTACGTTATCTGCTCCATGATCTCTGTTGTCTTTGGCTGAGCTGTGCTATTGACGCCAATGATGTTTCTGTTTCAAGCAAGCTACGTGTTGTGGCCCTTCTCTTTCCCTTTCCGACCCCTATTTCCCAGCAATATGTCTCCCAGGATCTGTTATATGGTGGAATGGGTCTTCGGGACCTTATAATCCCTTTAAATTCCCCCTTTCTGTTAATACATGATTGTTTTATGTTTCACACAGAAAACACTACAACAATGAGAAATCCTACTTCTCTCTATTTATTTTGGACTTCAAAAGTCCTCAAGTATAGTTTATTCATCTCTCGGGGCCGCCCTTGTCGCCATCACAAGTTGCATTTGGCCCATTCCCTTTGTATTTCGTTAAACATGAAAATACATGAAATACATTAAAAAATGGCTTTTGTGGACTTCAAATTTTATATATTTTTGTTCCAAATCCCACTCGGTCCATGCTTTATCGCTATCGCAAGTCGCAAAAAGGCTTGTCCACATTCTTCCCTTTGTATTTTTGAAATACATGAAAAACATTGAAATACATTAAAAATGGACTTCAGCGGACTTGAGATACTATGAAATATCATATATATAATCGTCAGGTTCAGCTATCAGGTCAACCATGTGTATATGAAAAGGCCCCGCCCATGTTCAACACCGATAGCAATCTTGTGATTTAACGTGGGTTGTCAATCTATGCACTTGATCGATGGTCCACATTGCATTGTTGATCACAATTGCAACTTCCATACTGTTTGTACTGATACCACCAACTAGCCTCCACTGATTGCAAATCACCAATCTGATCATCAGTGATTGCTGATCGGCGGTGTCTTGCATCGATTGTCATTTCCCAGCTGTGCTGATTAGATTTGCTGATGTGATCCACCGATTAGATCCGAGCCATTGATTGACTAGATCTAACAATTGTTGTGCCTTCTCATTTTTAAGCCTATGATAATGGTTTTTCATTGTTTTTTCTTTGATTTTTGCCCCCCAATAGTGATTTTCTTCCCTTCCAAGGGCTCTTGGCATGCAATTGTTTTGACTTTGAATGATCCTTAAGAGGATTTTGAAGACTTTTGGGGCATACTTGGATCCTTTGGCATGATTTTAAGCAAACTTTGGAGACTTTGGGAGTGTTTTGGGTCCATTTTTGGGCCAAAAGCCTCCAAGGCTAACACTGGCTCCTTCTAGGAATGAAATCCTCCCTGTGAGGTTTCAAGAACTACAAATCAATGCCTTTCCTATAAAAAACAAGATCAAATATTCCTCCTAGTGTTGCATTGGGCATGGAGTCTATTTAGCATGAAATAAAACTTGAAAACAACCTATTTATAATACCGAGGCTTAAACGCCTTAACTAAAATAATGTTTGAAGAATAGCCCATTAAATGGGCCATCAAAAACATCTCCTCCTTCCTTTAATGTATCCCTTTTGAGAAAACAATCACCAAACTGAAAATTGACCCTTTTTATCTTTCTATCAAAGGTTTCTTTCTCTTGGTCAATGTGCATATCAACAAATTCATCAGAGACTTGCAAAAGCCTATTAATTTGATCATCTACCTCAAAAACTTTCCATCATTTGGTATTATCAAGTAAAGATGGTCTATATTCACCTCATCTCTGTATGCTTTCAGCCTTGGATGTTTTTCTTGGAAGGTTTTGTACACCTGCTAAATGATAAGGTCTACTTCATACTCTGTTGTGTCATTTGTGACCTAAAAAGTTAATATAAAAGATGAATCAATGTATTCCTCTATGGGGGACACAAGGACTTCACCTATTCCTACAACTTCCTTAGAGCGAGCCCCATTAAAGAACATGTCCCAAATTTGTGGGCCTTCTTCCTTTGTGATCTGGAAAACTCATTTTTTATGCTGCGTAGAGGCCAACTAATAAGACTTGGTAATGTGAAGATTGACCTTATCCATGACAGCCTTCGGCATTGGATTATGGCTGGCTATAGTGTCCAAAAGGAAATTATGAAGGATTTTCTCATGAATAGTCAGAGAGACATAGAATGATGAGGAGCTGTCTTCACAATTTTCAATCATTGGGCTGAAATAACAATTGGTTGGTCATCTTTCAGATTTACATAGTTAGTGGAAGCTTGGATGGCATTAGGCTTAAGAGCCTCAAGGATAGATTTCTTGAAGGACTCATTCTTCACTGGTTCAATCAGAGGCATAGGTGTTCTTAGCTTCTGAATTTCTGATTGAAAAATTAAAGAAGAAGGGTACTTGTCAAGGCCTTTTGCCTCTATGGCTAGAGATTTGAGGATGATAGGATCAATTTTTGGTTACTTCTTCTTATTAGATTGTTTTTTTTCACGGAAAACAACTTTATGAATAGGAGTTACCTTGACATAATTCATCATCGACCTCAGATTATATTAGTGTTGATCTTCAGTTTGTATAACAGCTTCACCATCCCATTCTTGGCTAATCTGGTCATTGAATAATGACTTATCATAGGCAACATTGGTTAAAAAAGGGGCACTACCTTTGTCTTCCATACAATGGATCTCTTCCTCTTCTTCAAACTACTTTTCTTCCATGACTTCATTCTGAAAAGGGGACTCCACCCTTTGGTCTTCATTAGCATCTTTGTTTCTTTGCAAGATCTGCAACTGGTCATTTTCCCTTCTATATGGATTTGGATTTGGAGGAGCAAAGGTATTAGGAACCCTTCCTTTCCTAGAATGTTGCTCAACCTTTCACTTTGTAACTTCAGAGGCTAATGAATCTATCATCTTGTCCATTTTATCAATCTTGGGATCTGAAGATGATGAAGGCTCGCCCCTCTGTCTCCTTCTATTAACATTCCTTTGATCTTTTCTATAGCCATGATGTTTGATTCCACTTCCAGGGTTGTATCTTGCATATCAGCCAAAGAAGTACATCACCTCTCCCTCAACAGTAAACATAATTTAGAATCAAAGGCACTGGCATAGATGAGTCTAGCAGAGGTAGTGGTGGGTTTCACTTCAGCTAGTATCTTACTGTACATGTGTTAAATCTCTTATTAAAATCAGATAGCGACTCACCATTTTCCCTCTTTAAGTTCCCAAAATCAGTGTGGTAGTAGAGGAGATCCTTGTTATCCCCCAATGCTTTATAAATGCATCATTTAAAGCCTCAATATCTATTATAAATCTTGGGGTCAGTTCCTCGAACCATTTTCTAGCCTCTCCATCTAGGCTTTGGAGAAAGACTCTCATCCATACATCATCTTCGCTAATGTCTAGGTTACCAGCATAGCTATAGAATGACTCAAGATGTTCTTGAGCTCAAACACCTTCAGTTTTAGTGAACTTAGGCATATACTTCTGATATTCTCCAGTAGGCATGGCATTCAAAGGAGAGGGTAGTGATAGGGGTCCATACCTAGTAGCTATGATTCTTTATATTTTGGTGGGTGCTTGTGGACCTACCATAGTTGTGGTGGCTAAAAGAGTACTGGCAATTTGAATGATAGAGGGTTGGGGAGATATTGCTAGGACTGAAGGATTATGATGGATATGAGGTGAGGTTTCCTTTGGGCTTATAACAAAAGGAAAACCTAAAGAATAAGGAGCTTTATGAATCTCCAAGATTTTCTCCTCACTGCTAGTATTAGAAGCTATACTCTCAACATGTATTTGTTCTATTACAGGACTTTCTTGAAGGGATAAAGGAGATTGTTTAGGTTTACCTGAACCTGATGCTCCTTTCTGCAATACCTTTTTGTCTTTGATGATTTTTTCAGGGTCAGGTACTGGGTCAGCTTGTAGCTTCTAAGGATTTCTATGAGTATTCCTCACAAACTGAGCCAGAACTATGATGTGGAGTCACCAAGAGGTTTGGCCTCCAATAGAGTCACCAGATAGATGATTACAACCAAAAGAGTGCCCAAACTTTGTCTATCATCAAAGTTGGACCTATGTCGTTTCTCAAGGAAGCTGAGTTTCAGTTTTCGATCCTTGGCGATGGCACCAATTATGTTATCACTCCAAGAAACTCTCCTAGGTTGCAGCTCGGAGATGCTTGGTAACATATAATCTTCAATATTGTTCTCTGAACTATTGGAATAAATGATGGTTTGGATCAAGCCAGATAACCATTTCAGCTATGTTTTTTCTCAAGACATGCATGAACACCCTCAACTTACGAGGCTTTAGACCACTAATGCTCAATAGTTTGTAGATTCAATGAATTGATGGAGAATTTAGACCATGCCGGCAGATGCATACATAAACATAAATGAATGGCTAGCTACAAGCAACAAAAGAGAATACTGACTATACGAGCAGATGCATATATGACCACATATGAATGGTTAGATACCGGGAACAAAGAAGCTTGCAAATCTAATTCATCAATGTAGAGATAACATGATAGTTATCTAGCATTAGACACAAAAGAAACATGAACAACATGTTCAAGTGCAAGCTTAAAGTAGAAGAGAAAATGGACATTGAACATATGAGAGGAAAAGAAGCTTGTATTATTAATGAATGAGGATGAGAAGCTTGAGTAGCAAAGTCTCATTAGTCTCCAGAATTTGAACCCATATTAAATCTTACTTTTAGCTATTTATAGCCTGTTTACAATGCTCCTGAGCTTTAAGAGGCTCGGAGACTTAATTTGTCTGATGTGTCTTATTAAATGATTTATTCTCCCAATAGGCAAGCATGGCTTGGAGGTTTTCTCCTTCTGATAGAGGAATAACCACCTTCAAGTACTTTGATGTGTTGTCTGGGAGCTCTCTCATGCCAGAGATGCCCCATGATGCTTGTTTCGATGAGTTGCACTATGGCCTTTGATATTTCTGTTTGTTTTGGACCACTGTGTTGTCTGCTCCATGATCTTTGTTGTCATCGGCTGAGCTATGTTTTTGATGCCCATGATGTTTCTGTTTTGGGTGAGCTGCATGCTGTGGCCCTTCTCTTTCCGTTTTTGACCCCTGTTTCCTAAGCATATGTCTCCCAGGCTTTGTTATATGTTGGAATGGGTCTTCGGGCCCTTATAATCCCTTTAAATGGCCCCTTTCTGTTAATACATGATTGTTTTTTGTTTCATACAGAAAACACTACAACAATGAGAAATCCCACTTCTTTCTGTTTCTTTCAAACTTCAAAAGTAATCAAGTATAATTTATTCATCTCTTAGGTCTACGCTTGGTGCCATCGCAAGTCACATTTGGCCCATTCCCTTCGTATTTTGTTAAACATGAAAATACACGAAATAAATTAAAAGCGAACTTCAAATTTTATATATTTTTGTTTCGAATCCCACCAGGTCCTGGCTTTATCGCTATCACAAGTCGCAAAAAGGCCTATCCACAGTCTTCCCTTTTTATTTTTGAAATACATGAAAAACATTGAAATACATTAAAAATGGGCTTCGGCAGACCTGAGATACTATGAAATATCATATATATGATCATCAGGTTAGACTATCGGGTTGCCCATATGTATATGCAAAGGCCCTGCCCCATGGTCAGCGCCAATATTGATCCTACGACATTATGTGGGCCATCGATTTGTGTGCTTTATCAACGGTCCACATTGCATCGTTGATCACAGTTGTAGCTTCCATACTGTCTGTGCTGATACCGCCGACTCACCTCCACTGATTGTGACTCACCGATCTGATCATCGGGATCGCTGATTAGCTGTGTCTTGCGTCGATTTCCACTGCCCGACTGTGCCGATCAGATTTTCTGATGTGATTCACCGATCAAATCTGGGCTATTGATCGGCCAGATCTAACGGTCGTTGTGCCTTCTCAATTTTAAGCCTGCGATAATGGGTTTTCACTATTTTTCTTTGGTTTTTTCCTCCCGATAGTGATTTTCCACCCTTCCAAGGGCTCTTGGCATGCGATGGTTTTGACTTTGAATGATCCTTAAGAGGATTTTGAAGACTTTTGGGGCATACTTGGACCCTTTGGCATGGTTTAAAGCAATCTTTGGAGACATTGGGAGTGTTTTTGGTCCATTTTTGGGCCAAACACCTCCAAGGCTAGAAAGTCCTATGAGTTCATTACTCCACTTTTTCCACTCTTAAACCATGAGATGGATGAAAAATAATAGAATTATCAAATATAGATCATGCATCCCCATGTTTGGAATCTTATGGCACCCCAACATATCATATTTATGGAGGCGAGTAAATATTTTCTCCACCCTATTTTGGTTGTAGCATTTAGCCTTGCTTGAAAGTTTTCCTTTCAACCCAATCACCATAGGTCATGTTGTCCATGTATTGTAGTTGTGTACCTCTTACATCCTCTATAAAATCTACTTGAGCATCTAGTTCCAGATCCTCGATAGAAGATATGACTTGTTCATCTTCCTGATCTAGCATGGAAGGGTCATAAAGTTTCAAATTATCCACATTCACCATTGAGTAAATGTGCATGTATGATGGTAGACTAAGTCTATACATGTTATCTCCCACATTTTCTAGTATCTCAAAGGAACCATATCACACAACCTTAATTTTCTTACCAGACCCTACAACCTCTCCTCGTTCAAATGTAATCATACTTTGTCTCCGACCTTGAAGGGCTTCTCTATTCTATGTTGATCATGTTTGGCCTTATATTTTTTCTATGATTTTTGTAGTGTCTATTGTACCTCTAGATGGATCTATCTGGTCTTATCAAAAAAGAAATCTTCCCTTAAGGCATCCCCTTTGAGATCCTCGCTCACTCGTCCTATTAGGGAAATACTAGGGGGGGGGGAGGGGTGAATTAGTATTTTATACACTTTAAGTTTTCAATTTCTTATTTTGGTTTATGTATGCTAACGCCATTAACGAAACAAGCATATGTATGTGACTGTGACTCATGCAACCCACCTATATCTAGATAACTAATTTATCATTAATTTCATTAACTCCTCATCTTTAATTAGTGCAGCATTACTTCATTATTAATTCATTAAGCAATAGTAAAGAGAAGATATATCATCAAAACATGAGGAACATATCAACACATATGAACACCAAGATTTTTGGTGAAGCCCAATGTGGAAGAAAACCACCATTTTCCTTGTCTTTGTCTTCATATTTTTATTAGAAAGAAAATGTCTTATAATATTTTATTGGCGCAGACTTTATTAACCAATATGAAGGAACCCACCTGTTGAAGGCTACAACCATCTCTCATTCTCCAACACCTACTGGAAGGGAGCTACAACCCCCTTTCTGAAGACTGTTACCCTCAGATCCTTGTGGACCACTTTTAAAATGTTTCAAACTGGATCCAGTTGTCAAACAATAATCATCAAACCAACTTGTAGGCCACCTTTCATCAAATTTTTTAATTGGACCCATATCAACCACAAAAAAAAAATGAAGGCACTGAATCTGAGATGCTATCATAGTGTAAATCAACTAAAATTTTGAAGTATCGAGATACTCAATATGAAACCAAACAAGAAGTAAAATTATCAAATTTTGTATGTGAATGTACTACATGCGATCGTGTATATATGTTATTTCTCTATATAATACCTGCATACAGTTCTTATAATATTGAAAAAGCATTAATCACTGAATCATTCATAAACCATTTCACCAGTTGTAGATCATGGAATCAATCACAGATTTTTGAACCAATTATAGATCATATAATTATGTGCCATTAAAGTTGAACAATTCAACCAAGTCACATCAAATAAAGAAATCATCGACATACAACAACAAGTAAACAAATCATTAACTGTAAACATAAATTATCAGATCTGTAAAAATATATTAGCAGAATAAAACTTGGTTTATAGATGCGACCTTCATAAGGAATATGAGCATATGTATGTGCTTACCATGTACAACACCCATGTACAGATATGCACATACTGAAAAATTATTTCACAGAATATACACGAGACCCTTCAAAGGTGGATCCACATATGTACACAACCATGCCCAAAGATACCTATGAGTATATCTAAAAACTTTCGCTGCAAACATAGTTTCACTTTCCACAACCTTGACTGTTAATGCTACAGACTTCTGAATAAATTGCTTATATCATAGCATCACAATTTCATCAATATTAAACATTTCTAGCAACTAAGCATACATGTCAATACATTTCAAATATTTCATGTATGAGTCTTATCCTTGCTCCCTAGTACACACATGTTTCAGATCAAATAATTCATAGAAAGCACAATGCTTACACACCTAACACTTTGATTTCCTTCTTATTATATAGCTCTAGCTTTTGCTAATACCTTAGGTAAATCCCTTAGTAATTTTGTTGGTATTATTTCTCATGATCAAATAATTGTTGTAGCACTCATTACTATGCACCAATACCATGGTAAAGACACTTGGTACTAAATGTACCATGGTGTGGATTTTGTACATGGCTTTTCTCCACAACACCCACATATGTATGTGATCCTTCTGCATAGTATGTATGTATGCTTTCCCAAACTTCATATTCAACATCCATTTGTCTTCGATCTATCATGTCTATGTTCATCATTTCTATAGCATCTACCCATCCTGGATAATCATCCTATTGTTGTAATATTGACATCATTATCAAGTAGGTCACCATCAAGAACAAAACATTGGCCAAAATTCCAAAACCTCCTTTCTACTTATTTCTATTATGCAGAAGTGATGGTGGAAGACATACTCATTTCTTTTAAATCGGGATTTACTATTAGAGTTATTGATGGATATATTACAATGTTGTTGTATATGTACTATATTTTCATTCCAATTATTCAGATACTTCCATTTTTAACCCCTCAAAAGTTTCACCAAAGTCCTATTGACTACTCATGTCTCCCAGCTATTTGTGGAAGGAATTTTATAAACCTCCTAAACTTCTACACGTAGAAATCTTGCATCCCAAGCTGAAAAGATGGTCCTTGGTATCCTAAAGTGCACCTAGAGCTATCCAAAGAACAAGCTCACTACTTCTTGTTTGTCAAATGTATCTTTACAGGGCATCATATTATCCATCTTACCAAACCAATCAGCCACCATAAATAAGTAGTCATCTCCCTTCCTGGCTGTTGGTACACCTCTCTGAAACTTTATGGAAAATATTTCACAAGGACGAGTGGGTACATGTAGGTGATTACATCAACCCTATTTCCTATTACTAGGCTTATTGGTAAAATAAAACATGCATCCTCTTATGAACCTAGTTACTTGTTCTTGCATTTTGGACCAATACACATACCTCTTCAAGTTGGTCATTGTCATTCGTAAACCAATGTTCCTTGCAACCTTAGAGGTGTCAGCCTCTCTAATCACCTATAATTTCTCAATATTAGGAACACATTACTTATATGACATATAGAGCAACCCATTATAGATATCATAGTCAATTATGTTATCACCATTGTGCACATGAATCTGGATCTGCAACTATTGAAACACTTACTTGAAATACCCATCCTCTAAATACACTTCTCTCGATGCATCATGGGTGAATGGTCCCAAGAACACCAATGCTCTAAAATATATGATATTTTATGTGGGTGTCCTTGAAATCATGTCACTTGAATTATTTATGCTTCCCTTCTTATACTTGATTATTGAATGAAATTACTGTAAAAACCCAATCCTGTTGTAATTCCTAGTTTGTTGTAGCTTACCTTGGGCTTGTAGATACTATAGTGGTTGTTGATCTTTGTGGATTACTATCTCCTTTCCCATAAGATAGTGTTTTCACTTCTTCACATGTTGAAATAGGGCATAGAGATCCTTTTCATAGATAGGGTAGTGAGGAATTTCCCCATGAAGTAATTTAAAATGGTAGAATACGGTCCTTATTCCTTGTGTTAAGGCAACAACCATAGCATATCAACTTGGATTTGTATCCACTATAAAGGAATGCTACAAATTTAGTAATTTCGTAAGTGGTGTGTGAATAATCTTCTTCTTTAGCTCTTGAAAGGCCCTATGTTGACCTTTTACCCACTAGAAAATATTGCCACTTGTTGTTATGTTGTAGAATGGTGTTGCTACTACTAAAAATGAGGCTATGGAATTCCTTGGGCCTCATGTTTCCCTAATGAAACCCATGAATTTAGAAACTTTAGTAGGAACTAGCCACTTCATTATAGCCTCCATATTGGTAGGATATATCACTATCTCTCCTCCACCTATGACATACCCCATATACATAAAAGGTTGTTTTGCAAATTCACACTTTTTAAGATTTTCTAGTAGTTGGTGTTTCTTTAATGTCTCTAGCACCTATGTCAAATATGATACGTGTTCCTATTAGGTAGTGCTATATACCAGTATATCATCCAAATAAACAATAATAAATGAATCAATAAAATGGTGCAACATCTCATTTATTAATCTCATAAATGTAGTCAATGCATTGCATGGGCCAAATGACATGACTAGCCACTAATACAAACCCTACCTACTTTTGAATGTAGTATTTCTTGTATCATCTTATCTAATTAGAACGTGGTGATATCCAGACTTCAATTCCAACTTAGTGAAGTATTTTTTTTCTTCAAATTGATCCCGCAACTCATTTATCCAGGGAAAGCTGTACCTATTCTTGAGCATAATTTCGTTCAACACCCTATACCATAAACACATCTTCCAAGTCTCATTCTTATTCAACATAATAATGATGGGTGACCCACATGTCATTGTACTCAATTGAATGACACCTTGTTCCAATATTTTCTACAACTACTTCACTTTCTTCTACAACAAGCTTTCTAATGTTTTGCAATGGGGATTGCAACAAAATCTAGATCTTATGATCCACTTCCTTCTTGGGTGTTATCCCTTTAGGCTCCTAGAACACATCGTTGTATGATTGTAGAAACTATTCTAGCGATTGCTTCTATCTATTGTTACACCCCTATAGGAATGGATTTCCCTCATTAAATCTTCTATATACTTATTTTATCTTACAAACAACAAAACCATTAGAGGAAATTTTAGCCTAAAAGTGGCCTCCTAAGGAAAAATATTAAAAAAATAGTTAAAATAATGAAATAAGAGTTATGACTTTTGGAGGGAAAAGAAAAAAACTACTTTTTTAATTGTATTTTTGTCTTATATACTCATAGGTTTAATCAAATTTCAAGTGTAGATAATCATTAGATGCAGAATTAAATTACACATCCAATGAGTACAGATTATGCATACTTTTGAGAAAACCCACATTGAAAAAAATTGAACATACATTTAAAAACCGTGATGAACACACTTTAATATATCTTCAATTTTTATGAGGTCTTATTAGAGATATGAATAATGGGTACTCATTGTATGTGGAATTTAATTGCAGATTCAACAAGTGTCTACACTTGAAATTTGAGTAAACTTACAAGGATATCAACCAAAAATACAATTAAAAAAAGTAGTTTTCTTCTTTTCCCTCCAAAATATTTACATGTACCTCTTTTTAAATTTAAATGATCTTGATTGGTTGACATGGAAATTACATTAAAATTTCATGGGCACTTTTACGATGAAATTTCCTGTAATGATGCTTCTTGCTAGAACTAATTAGTTCTTGTCTTGTTTGGCACTTACCAATGAAATTTTGTACTTTCCCTTGGCTATCTTGATACTGAAGAATTTTCCATCCTTGATGAGGTGGCATTGGTCGACTCTTTGCATGAATATTGCATCATGCATGTACATATAGGGACTTCCAAACACCACTCCACATACATCAAGGGGAACTGCATCTAAATCTACCTCGTTGATAAGATTAATTTTGATAGAAAATCTAATTTTACATTGTTTAGTTACCTTTATTTCCACATCCTTATTTACCCATTGAAATGGATATCGGTTTGGATGATCGTGGACTTCCAATTACACTTATTTGACCAAATATACTCCAATGACATTTTCTTATGATCCCAAGTCATACAGAGCGTCAATCTTAGTCTTCTTGACCTATGTCTTTATGTGGAAGAGTCTTGTATTTTTGTTCTCTTGTTATCTCTAAATAATACTCTATTGTATCGGCTGCAACACCCTCCAAAATTATGTCTTGCGTCCAATTTTGGACCCTCCTTTGAGAGTTTTACTTGATGTCTTCACGCACTTGGGTTCACCCAGTGAGCTCGTGTGAGTCCTTGTACCCACCTTTCTTGATCGTTTGACAGACAACGTTTGCATGTTGAGGTCAATGTTATGCTTGCGACCATGTTCTGGTCATACACAAGGTCTTCACTTCATGTGTACATGTTGTGTTCGCTATGTAATTAGCTATTGTGCTCATACACAGAGTCATACACAATGACACACAAGCATCATCATGGCTATCCAATGATCAATCAAAAGCATCGTGCTTCTCGCTCACAACATTAGTCAATCATTCTGAGCATGTATGTTTGGATGGTTTGAGTCATCTCATCATCAGGTTATGTAAGTGTCTGTTTGGAAGTATGTGTATGCACCAATTCAATCACTCACACACTTAGTCATTTTGTGGAATTTCTGATGACCAGATTCCCCTTTGAAAGCCAAGCCTTCATCCTACCATCGACTCAATCGACTGTCACCAGAACAACGCATAAGCACCAAGCAAGCCATTTCAAGCTCTGTTGCCTGCAAGCTGACCAATCAACCTTCTTGTTGGTCAATCAGATAATTTGACCATGCGGTTACCCCCAGACTAATTCCTCTCAAAAATTGCACAGAGGCTACAGACCTTTCCCACTCGCTGACTAAGAAAATTGCGCAGAAATGCTGAATAGACACCCAGTGCCTGTCCCTATCTCCCTTATAAAATTGCGCAATTTTTCCAACCAGCCCACTAGTCAACTGACTGGCTGCTCACATGGAAAAATACGTAGATTTCATGACCAAGTCCTCTACTACCCAATAATCTAATTAGCTCAAAAACTGTGCAGACGTGATCAACAAACTAGCCTCCTAGCATCAGCATAGTTTTTCCCACCAATAGCTCCCAGTAGCTGACTGCTAGTTTCCTCCTAGAATTGCGCAGTTTTTTCTACCAAGCTCCAGCAACTCACTGCTAGTTCCCTCCAAGAATTGCACAGGTTTTGCTTCCTAGGTCCCAGTAGCTGATTGACAGCTCCCACCGGGGATTGTGCAGTTTTTGCTGCCAAGGTCCTAGCAGCTGACTGCCAATTCCATCGAGGAAATGCACAATTTTGGCTGCCAGGATCCCGTTGCCTGCACCTTCCAAAAATTGTGCAGATTTTCTCTGCCTAGCCTTCCTACAACCCAAACTAATCCTGCCAAAAATTGCATAGTTTTGTCCTCCAGCTGAGCCAGACCTCATAGATAGTCACTGTCGACCTGTTTTTCCTGTCACCATTTCTCAGTGACTTCTACACAATTTTCGCCAACAGTGTTTAGAGACTCCATCCTAGCTTGAAGCTTTCCACTTTGTCTTCTCTCTTGATCACCTACATCCGTAATGATCATGCATCATGGTAGACTAAGGGGTTTATGGATTTGATTTCATATCGTCATGAATGTCTACAGATACACATACACAAACAAAAATGGCATGATGACGAAAGGGATGAAGGAAGGAAGTACATGCAGAAGGACATGTTTGCCAATGGAAGAAAAAACGATGCATGTAAGGAGATGTGATCGCGAATGGAGGATCATAAAAATATGTGTTTGTGTCCAGACAGGAAGATGAACATGCGAGGATGTGTTCACACACAAATGGATGGACAAACATGCACTTTTTGCGAATGGAAGAACCTGTCAAACATGGAAACATAAAAGCAAGGAGAAATGTGGGAATACAACATCAAGTCAATCCAACAACCATCAAAGACTCCGTGACCCTTTCCATGTGGAGGTGAAGATGTGACACACCATGAGGACATCAATCACCCAGCAACACTGCAGCTTGACATGCACACCAACAGCAACATGAACGTACTAGCACTATCATGTTGAGTCTTTTCATGAGTCATGTCTTACACATCTCTAGTGTGGGCCATACTATTAATCAATGTAATGTAACGTGGAAGGCCAAGAGACCCAATTTTCATACGAATTGTCATGTAAAGTCGAAAGGTCATGGAAGTCAAACATTCATGAGGGAAATTGAGCAACCATAATGGTCAGTTTCACCCTTCGCTACAAATAACCCTTCATTTATACATGCAAAGGACTTTTCACCTCGGCTCCCATAGCCTTGAGAGTCTGTAATATTTTCATTGAAGAGGAATTAATGGATCCAGTACCCCTCCCATGAAGATAGTGATGTATGGTGTAATGATGTGTCTTGTAACTTTAGTTTAATTCAGAAGCCTACTAATAGACAAGCACATTTTCACACATATGTTGTTACTTTTGTAAGTCTAATCTTGAACACTTGTAATGCATGTTGATTTAACATATGTTTAACACTTGAACTCATTCAATTGTTGTAATACATATATATTAATGAAAATATGTTGTATGAGTTGCTAACATTGTCCTACCTGTATTCGTTATGTTGTATGAGTTGCTAACATTGTCCTACCTGTATTCGTCACCTCCCCAGACATCAGACATAAATTTCACGTAAACTTACTATAATGACTGTCGCACTCATGTGGACTCCTCTACTGTGTGTTTCACGTGTTATATTTCCTTGTGTGGTGTGACTGCTGCATCCGTGTGGTTTGCTCCTCTGGAAGCTGTGCACATCCTATTGTGTTGTGTGTTCCTAACAAAGTTAGGGCTTCTCCCCATCTGACTTGGGACTCACTCCCACCTCTCCCTCTACAGTGAAAGAACCATTGACATAAGTAACACTAACAATCACTAGGCATGCAAACCTCACTACTCGAAGACAAAGTTGATCACTCTCTTGTGCTCACAAGAAAGAGTTGAGGTGAATCTTTAAGATAATGGAAATTGGGCCATCATACCTGATGGGACTCTCACAACAAATGGTGTGAGGTCTAGTTGTAACTTCATACCAGGGTGATCCCCTAAATGTTAGCGGGTCCAACACCATCAACATTTTTGGTTCTAGAATGAGTGTTGCCTATTTTTTATGGCTAGACGTCCTCTGACACTCACTCATCTACCATCTAGTCAAGGCAGTAATTCACACTCCCTTTCACCTACGTGCGACTCTGTAGTTGGTTACTTCTCACCTTCCAAGACTGAACACAAAATTCCATATCATCATATTCACTCCCCTGTCCCATCACCTACCAGTTCGCAAAATCAGTCGGATTGATCCCAGGCATACATCATCTTCCATACACATCAAGGAAGCCAAAAACCACTCCCACAGGGGTTGTTGTATCATTAGTGGAAGAAGTAGTTCTTTCCACTCTTCAAGGTCTGGGAGAAGTTGTTGAAGACAGAGAGGAACCTCCGGTATTCTGATAGGGGAAACAAGACACCCTCATGATCTTGGGCTCAGACTCTAGTACAGTAGGCGGGGGGGAAAGCAGTAGAGGAGGCAGAGGTAGAGACGAGCTGACAGACTCAAAGACAAAACCATCAGATTCTGAAGAAGAGGAGGAGGAAGAATAAGAACAAGAGATGACTGAGAAAAATATGGAAGGGATGATTCAAGGACCATTGGTTCTCCTAGATGCTTCACACAAGATGCCCAAGTGGGAGGTGACAATGAACATCAAGTTCAACCCTGACACCATAGTGAAGGTAGAAGGCCATTTGGACAACTTCTACCTGCAGCTGTAGACCATTGAGGTATAGTACGACGACGTAGCATGTAGATTGTTTCCATGCACCTTGTATGATCGTGCAACTGTATGGTATCAAAACCTTCCAACCAACTCCATACAAAACTGGGGTATGTTCAAATGCATGTTTCCTGAAAATTTGTTGATGATAAGACCCCAACCATGTTACTCAAACAATTGGGAAGCCTAAAGATGGAGGGGAAAGAAAAGGTAAAAGACCTCAATCAGAGGTTTACACACATATTGAACAAGTTTGCAGCAGACAACAAACCTCATGACTCCATCACTTTTGATTACTACACATCCACACTATTGACTAGCATTGCATCGTTCATCAAGCGAGATGCAAAACCAGAACTACTGGAAACTTTTAAGAGGCTATTTTTGTTGAGAAATACCTACACACAATTAGAGTCATCAAGGATGATGAACCAACAAAGGACTCCAAAGACGTGAGCAGAAAGTCCTAGGTGATCATGAGCAAATATAGAGATAAGGAAACAAATGACACTGAAACCCTCACTTGCCTAATCAAGAACTTGATAATAGAAGTTTCTGAGCCTAAACAATAGAAAATGGACACATCTACGAGCAATCATATGCCTAGGTAGAAATAGGGAAGCATGTCATAAGGAAGCAACCAGTTCACTGCAAAAACTATGCAGAGCTCTGTGTTTCAACTTGATTAGTGGGCAACCTCTGAATTATCTTCATTCCATAAAGAACATCACCTAGAGAATTCTTGTTCAAGCTAGAAGTGAGTCGCAATATCTATATGCAGTCATACATTTGAAGTAGAAAACAATATGTAGGAATAGTTGGAAGACATGGATAATGACAAAGATGTTGCATTTGATGAAGCATTAAGTTCTGGTCATGTTGTGAACATATATCAATGATCGCAATCAGTGTTGAAGGTGAACACCAAGAAACAACCTCCAAAGCAAAATGACCATTATAATATTAGGAGTAAAGAGGCTCCCCTTACTATTAGGGAAGCAAAAGAAATTATGAGATTGTTGTTGAGGAAAGATGATCCACCAACCACCCCAAAGCAGAAAACACAAAGCAAGTCCGAGAAGATGGTGGCATACAAGAGTATGTCCATGAGGAGAAAACTTCATAACACTCGTCCAGACAACATGAACATTAGTATTACCCTAGACACCTTAATGAGTCTACCCACTCTTGACTACAACATTGTGGATGACATGAAGAAAACTTGTTCGAACATCAATTTGTTCGAGCTAGCTAAGATGCAAAGTTAGCGAGACATTCTGCTGCGCGCATTAGGATAGACAGCAACAGACTGTGCAATCTCTACCACCAAGGGAGAGGTCACACCTCCTGGATCACTTTCCACTATGCTAAACACACTTCAGATGGAAGAAGAAAACTCAGGTTTCCCTCCATTCCTGCTCTCATTTGAATTTTTTTACTACAATATTCACAATTGATTCATTGATTTTGGCATGGTAGCTAACGTCATGCCACTCTCCATTGCTAAAGAGATCAATGCAAAATGGAGAAAGACATTCGCACAAATCATCGAACTTGATCGAAAATTTGTACCATCCATTGGTGAAATTTGAGATATGATCATCTAACTATCTCATGATATTCGAGTCCACCAATGCATCAACATTGTTGTTGTGGACATACTGGAAGCATATGATTTACTACTTAGCAGAGAATTGTCAAACAAGCCATGTGAATATTTTTCTACGGACCGGTCACACATGTGGTTTCCATACAAGGGAAAAAACAATCAAATGCGGGTGATATCCAAGAGGTATATGAGGAAAAATGTCACTCCCATTAATGGTGAGAACGAACTGCTACCCTTCATGGAACTCATGTTTGGCAACTTCCTCCTGAAAACAACACTAGGGTGTTATCCTGCACGGCTAGCCCCAACCCCACCAGACACGCAGTCGGGTCTCCTTCCTTGCCCAACTGTTGATAATGAAGCATGTACAATACATTGTACCAATAGTAGCAGTAGCAGTAGCAACAACAGTAGTAGTAGTACAAGCACGTCAAAAAGTCCATGTACAGATGAGTTGTTCACCATGTACATCAAAAGATGAAAGATAGGATGGCTCAGGAGCTGGGTGTGTCTTAATCGACCCAAACAATAGGAATAATATGGTTTCAAGTCACTTGGATTTTGAGTGCACGAACAACGTTGTTGAATATGAAGCAGTCGTGTTGGGCTTGCAGAAAGCCATCAACCTCAACGTGGTCGCGGTCAAAGTGGTAAGTGATTCAGAGATAGTGGTACAATAGGTACATAACACCATTCACTATTTGTTACCACATCTCAAAAGTTATCAAAAAGAGGTATGTCGACTCATCTCTAACTTCCAAGATTTTAACATCACTTTTGTACCCCATACAAGTAATGTAGCTGCCAATGCTCTGGCAAACACAACTTCTAAAATATCACCGATTAGGGATAAATCTACTATTGAAATTTTATACAAACCATCTATCCTGGATAACGTAACTAACTTATGTGTATTTAATGATGATAAACAGATACTACATTTCATGGCCAACGCTAACATCTTCAAAGATGTAGCGATATGCGATGACGAGCATGAGTGATCTCTGCAAGCAGAAGCTAGTAACAGGAAAGACCATCTTATCACGAAGGGTGTGGGATCATTGAAGAAGCTTTACGACTTGGAAGAACATTTTCAAGGGCCAAGGAATAGCAAAACCCATAGCTACACCATGATGGACGAACTGATCAACTTAGGAATAGAACAAGATTGAAAGTTCGTCAATGTCAGCACATGTTGCATACAACAAGAGCGGGAAGCCTTTATCCGCCTATCCAAATAATACCGATATGTGTTCATGTGGACGTACAATGATCTAAAAGCTTATGACATGTGGATATTCCAATACATCATTCTAATCAAAGAAGGGGTCAGTCCATATCAGCAGAAGTTAATGAAAATACATCCATTGCTTGAACCCCTCATACAGAAAGATCTCACCAAGGTGTTGGATGCATGGATCATATAAAAATGTCATCATTCCACATGGTTTTCAAACCTTGTTCCTATATGCAAGAAGTCTATGGAAATATACTTGTGTGTTGATTTACGGAATGTGAACCATGCCTTGGATAGAGACAACCACCCTGTGGCATCTATGGACCACATTCTGCAAACAGTATTTGGGGCACAAATGTTTTCCCTACTCGATGGTTCTTCAGGATACATTTAGGTTTTGGTAGCAAAATCTAACAAACTCAAAGCTACTTTCTGTACCAAGTGGGGTATGTTTGCATACAGAACAATGTTGTTTGGGCTTTTGAATGTAGGCACAACCTTTTAGCATGCCATGGACATCACTTTTCATGAAATCAATGAACATAGTGTAGTGGTATACCTAAATGATGTGATCATTTTCTCAAGGAGACATGAGGACCACATATGCCATCTAAAGAAAAAATTTGAGCGACATCAGAAATACCAGAATTCCTTGAATCCTAAAAAGAGCATATTCATAGTGTCTGAGGGGAACCTTCTTGGACACATTGTTTCCAAAGGAGGGATCAAGGTTGATCCAGATCAGGTCCAAACTATTATACAAATCCCTCACCTAGCCAATAAGAAAGCCATGCAGTCCTTCTTTGGCAAGATAAAATTCCTCTAGATGTTCATCTTAGATTATGCAAAGATAGTGAAACTCATGTAGGACATGATCAAGAAAGATGCAGTTTATAGTTGGGGCAAGAGGGAAAAGTATACATTCACTCGTATCAAGCAGGCTATTGCAGAAGCACCTGCACTCTATCGCCCAAACTTCAAGAAGAATTTACTGCTATACACCTTCACGTCCAATAATTTGCTGACTGTAATACTCACTCAGAAGGATGAGATGAATGACAAATGTCCCATCTCCTTCAAGAGTGAAAGCATGCAGGTACCAAAACTCAACTACCCCTCCATTGACAAGCAAGCATATGCAGTCTACAATGCAGTGAAACACTTTAGGCCTTACTTGGTGAAGAACCACTACGTGGTCTATGTCCCTCACCCAGCTATGCACACACTTCTTGTACAACAAGAACTAGGTGAGTGACGTGCGAAATGGGTGACAAGCTTGCAAGAGTATGACCTTGAAATCAAGCTAGTTGAGATGGTCAAAGGACATGGGCTCTGCAGAGTTGCAGCTAAAGTAGTACATGCACCGGAGGGCGAAGAAGAGCTCACCGACTGGGAGTAGGAAGTTGTGATGTATGACATAGTGTGAGAAATTCCCACTGAAGATGAAATGTCTTGGTATGCAGATGTGCATTAGTACCATGAGCACAACATTGTACCCTCTCACTTTTCCATCAGACAAAATAGTGAATTATGCCTCAAAGATTTAGCATATCATTTGGTGCACTGAGTGCTTTATAGGAAGCACATCAATGGAGTTTTGCGCAGGTTCTTGGAGGCACATGCATAAGAGAAGGTATTAAAAGATATGCATGAAAGACCCACTGGGGGTCACTTTGCAGGAAATGCAACTACACACAAAGTTATGCAAGTTGGTTTCTACTAGCCCACATTATTCAAATATGCACACGCTTATGCCTGAAAGTTCCTGGTCTGCTAGCGATGCACCGATAGAGAACAAAGGTTAGCAACCCCACAGGACCCTATTGCAGTGACTGAACCCTTCCAAAAATGGGGCCTGAACATCATTGGGGAGATTTTCTCACATTGTCAAAACAACACTGCTAAATTATGACAGAAGTAGTTCTGCACAAACAAGTGAATGACCAGGATGTCATCAGCTTCCTCCAGTAGAACATCATCTCATGCTTCCACGTTTCGGTATCACTTGTTTTTTATAATGCAATGTACTTTTTGTCTTTATAAATTTATGATTTTGTATTAAAAAATGGTATTGTGATGAAACAATCACCTAACACTACCTTTAGGGAAATACTCTCGTAGAATCCATGAATAAAAACCTTATCGACATAATTAAAAAGACCATTTTCTCTGAGTAGTGCAACTGGCATTTGACTATGACGAATGCATTATGGGCTGAGAGCGTAACACCCAAACCCTCCCTGAATACCTCATCGTACTTCCTAGTCATGGTAAAGAAGCCATCCTTCCACCCAATACCTACTTGCCTACACTTAAGCTATCCTAAGAATCCTAAGGAAATCCTTGCCAGTTATTTCAGTGTAGGATGGATACACTCCACAAGCTTCAGGAAGAAAGGATGGAAGAAAAATAAAAATTTACACTCCACTAGAACCATATCAAGTGATGGTCTGATAAGAAGTCTATAGGGAAATCTAACTTCATTTTTGGTGACTTAGTTCTAAAATGGGATAAGTCCCATGAAGGCAAAGGCAAGCATACTAAGTTCCAGTCCCTTTGGATTAGTCCATACATTGTCCATGAGAAGCCTTGCCCACACACGTACCATCTACAATCAATCGATGGGAGGATTGACAACCTTCCTGTCAATGGCCAAGATCTCAAACACTACTTCCAATAGGTCGGGCTGCACCCCATGCCATGTACATAGTCTGCTTGTTACTTGTTGTTTTCATTTTGTTTGCTTTTATTACTATTTTTTTTCATTTGTTTGGTTTTCTTAATACCTTTCTATATTTGTTTTCAAAGATAAGTGCCGCCATCTACTGAGTTTTGGCTTTTGAATGAGCATGTGGCCAAGATATAAAGAGACTTGTGACATTACAACACTTGGCTAGTATTATGTCTGTATTCTTTGTGCTTGGTTATAACCTTTGGACAATGAAGTATGGATGAAAAATATGAGTCATCTGTGAGGGAATTTTGGGTCCAACCATGAACCTGTGTCCACACTGGGAAGCCTCATGCCTATACTCAGCCTTCTTCTCTGTTTTTCCAAGCTCATCCCACTAGTAGAAATAGAGAAGGGGGAAATCTAAACAAGAAAACCTATGTCAGAGGTTGTACATGCTTCTCTCAAGGAAAAACTCTTCTACTCTCAGTAATTCAGGATCCCTCTTCCACCCCAAAAATAAGTAAGTGCCTATGCACAGTCCTCTTAAAAAATATAAAGGTGAAGAAGAGAAAGGCTTCCTCCACAGAGAGGTGAAGCATGCAACTCCACTGGGGTATTGACCTAGCTCGCTATTGGTGGAGCAATGTGTTTGTTCCTGAATGAATCTACTGAGATACTATCTAGGCATTCTTGTAGTGGAGCAACACTAGTGATGAAAACTTATACTCTGAAAATCTTCATCTTGTGAGCTACACTACCCTTCTCGATTTTGAAACACTATGATCAAACTGAGTTTTTGTTACATTTGACGAAGTTGGAAAAGGGTGAACCATGTCTATTGATGGGGTAAGTGGGGAAGCCAAAGTAACCCACATAGTTATTGAATACTCCCCAAAAGACCAAGGCCCTGTGCGATCAATGAACCAAAATATAGAAGTTGGAGTTCTACTAATCTGTCACCAAGTGTTGGAGTGGCTGCAACACCCTCCAAAATTTTTTCCCATATCCAATTTCGTAGCCTCATTTTATAGGTTTACTTAATGATTGTATGCACACGGGGTCACCCCATGAGCTCATGTGAGTCCTCACACCCACCTTACTTGATCTTTTGATAGAAAAATTTTGCATGTTGATGTCAATGTCATGCTTGTGACCATGTTATGACCATACACAAGGTCTTCGCTTCATGTGTACATGTTGTGTTCATTATGTAAACATCCCTTGCACTCACACATGGAGTCATACACATGATAAAGCGTCATCACGACCATCCAATGATTAATCACAAGCATCACGCTTGTTGCTCACATCGATGATTGGTCATGTTGATAATGTTTGTCTGGATGGTTTGAGTCATGTCGTCGTCAAGTCAGGTAAGTGTGTGTTTGCAAGTATGTGTATGCACCAATTCACTTGCTCACACACTTAGTCATTTTTTTGAAGTTCTAATGACCAGATTCCCCTCGGACATTTGGAACTTGATCTTGCAATCGACTTGGTCGACTATCACAAGAACAATGCAGAAGCACCAAGCAAGCCATTTCAAGCTGCACTCCCTACAAGTTGATCAATAAACCTTCCTACTGGTTAACTAGAGAATGTGACCTAGCAATCACCCCAAGACTAATTCCCCTCAAAAATTGAGAAGAGGCTATAGACCTTGCCTACGCTGCTAATTGAGGAAATTGTGTAGACAGGCTGGAAAGACAACCAATTCCCATCCCTATCTCCCTCATAAAATTGTGCAGTTTTTCCAACCAGCCCACCAATCAGTTGGGCAGCTCCTCACCGGGAAAACTGTGTAGAATTCATGAGCAAGCCCTCTGATATGCAACATTCTTCTCATCTCAAAAACTGCACATAGGTGATCATTAGGCTAGCCTCACAAAATCAACACAGTTTTTCCCACCAACAACTCCCAACAGCTGACTACTAGTTCCCTCCAGGAATTGCTCAATTTTTGTTGCCAAGTTCCAACAACTGACTACTAGTTCCCTCAAGGAATTGTGAAACTTTTGCTGCCAAGATCCCAGCAACCGACTACCAATCCCCTCTAGGTTTTGCACATATTTTTCTGCCAAGGTCCCAACAGCCGACTACCATTTCCCTCTAGGAATTACACAATTTTGGCTTCCAAGCTCCCACTATTGATCCTTCCAAAAATTACGTAGATTTTGTCTGCCCAGACTGCTCCTTCCAAAAATTGTGCAATTTTGTCCTCTAGCTGAGCCAGACCCCTCAGATAGTCATTGTCGATCTAGATTTCCTGTCACCATCTCTAAGGGATTTCTGCATAGTTTACGATAGCTCTGCCTGGAGGGTCCATCGCAACTCAAAGTTTGCCACCTTGTCTTCTCTCCCGGTTACCTGCATACAAAATGATCATGCATCATGGTAGACTAAGGGGTTTATGGATTTGATGTCATCTCATCATGAATGACTATAAATACAGGTACACAAACAAACATGGTGCGACGATAGATGGGATGAATGAAGGGAGTACATGTAGAAGGACATGTTCACCAACATATGAACAAACAATGCATGGAAAGGGATGTGCTCACAAATAGACAATCATGCAAAGATATGTTCTTGGATGGAAGAACATGCGAGGATGTGTTTGCACACGGACAAATGAATGAACATGCACTTTTGGTGAACATATGAACCTATCAAGCATGCCAACATACAAGCAAGGAGCAATGTGCGAATGCCTCATCAAGAAAATCCAATGACCATCAAAGTCTCCGTGCACCTTGCCATTCGTAGGTGAAGTTGTGACACACCATGAGGAAATTCATCTCCTAGTAACACTATATCTTGAAATGCACACCAGTAGTAGCACGAATGTATCGACAATGTCATGTCAAGTCTTGTCATGAGTAATGTCATCCACATCTATACTTTGGCCATACTATTAATCAATGTAATGTAACGTGGAATTCCAAAGTACCCACTTGTCATATGAAGAGTCATGTAAAGTCGAAAGGTCATGGAAGTCAAAATTCATGAGGGAAGTCGAATAGCGACAAGCGTCAGTTTCAACCTTAGCTATAAATACCCCCTCATTTATATATGCAAAGTACTTTTCACCTAGACTCCTCCCACATAGCCTTGAGAGTATGTAATGTTTTCTTTGAAGAGTAAGTAGTGGCTCCAATGCCCCACCCATGAGGTTAGTGAAGTATGGTGTAATGATGTGTCTTGGATCTTTCTCTTAATTCAAAAGCCTACTAACAGGCTAGAACGTTTTCACACATGCGTTGTAATTGTTGTAAGACTAATCTTGAACACTTATAATGCATGTTTCTTTAAGTTATGTTTAACTCTTGAACTCATTCAATTGTTGTAATACATATATATTAATGAAAATGTGTTGTATGAGCTCCTAACACTGTCCTACCCGTGTTGGTCACATCCCCAAACATCAAACAAACCTTTCACATAAACTTGCTATAATGACTATCGAACTCACGTGGACTTCTCCACTGTGTGTTGTACATGTTATCTCTCGTTGTGTGTTGTGACTGCCACATTTGTATCGACTGCTCCTCCGAAAGCTATGCATGTCTTGTTGTGTTGTGTGTTCCTAATAGAGTTGGGGCTTCCTCCCATCAGACTTGGGACTCACTCCCACCCTCTCCCTCTGCAGTGAAAGAACCATTGACACAGGTAACACTAGCAATCACTAGGCACGCGACCCTCACTACTCGATGACAAAGAAGACTGCTATCCTATGCTCACAAGAAAGAGTTAAGGAAAATCTTTAATATAATGGAAACTAGACCATCATACCATATGGGACTCCCATACCAAACAGTGTGAGGTCTAATTGGGACTTCATACCGGGGTGATCCCCTAAATGTTGCCGGTTCCAGCACTGTTAGCATACTCATATACACCTCCTTCTACACTAATGTATATATAATATTTTCATCCATGTATAAAATGCTTTCGACCATATTTCTTAAATTAATGGAAATGGGGTTCTTCTTCTTTGTGTATTTCTTTTGGTTCTTCGAGTTAAGCTCTAGAAGAAACTTGTAACACTTTACTTTATATGAATGTCATTATTATAGTGGTTGCAATTACTGTGATATTTTCACTAGAATTCTATGGATTTTTTCTTTTTATATTTTGACCCTTTCAATTTGTTCTTCCCTTCTTAGAAGTATCTCGATACTCCTTATTCTTCAATCCACTTGAATGCCCTATCTTTTTCCTTAGGTTCTCTAGTCATTTCGCATGTACACAAGCTCCATCCAATGATATGGGCTTGGAAAACACCACTTTCATTTGTGGATGGCTATGAAAGCCACCCAGATACTCAATATTACATATGGGCTAAAAATATGATGCCATACTCCGACAATTTGTCCATAATGTCATATTTTACTTGCATTTTTTGTATTTTTTAAAATCATTGACTTTTGTCAGATATATAATGAACACAAATTTTGTTGAATATCCAATAATATCTTAGTGGGATATCCAAAAATAAATAAATGTTTTCTGGATATCTCACAACAATTGTGTTTGTTAGATATAATACGAACATTAAATTATCATCAGATATTCGACTTTTGACCAAGTCAATTAACTATCTATGAAAATACCATATTTTATTATTTTTTTTGCAAATTATCTTTCTATTTTATTAATGTTAAGAGGATATGCCTCTCATGATGTCAATCGTCCAAGGAGTTTCCTCCCTTTAAGAAATAAGAATTAAGCATCCATTTTTCAAAATGGGTTAGCCCTTATCTCTTTGTCTGTGGATATAACTACAACATTTACTTCAACGGAGGAAACTTTTCTTTGCATAGAAGAAATATATCATGTTTTGTAACCTTATTTTGGAAACTAACCAAGCTATTGGATGGGCCTGGTCAACTCTCAACAAATGCCTTAGAATGAAGAGAGTTGAACCACCATTTCAACTAGATTCACCAAAGTGGAACATAGCTATAGATGGCTTGAAAGATGTCAAGTGGTTTTTCTAGAGTAAGCAAGGTCACTTACTCCCCTTGATTTTTTTTTTTTACTTCGAAGGGTTTTGGGGATGTTTTAGAATTTAGTTCGGGGTTGGGCCTTAATTTCGTAAGTGTATCCCTCAATTTAAAAGGATATTAGGAGACTTTATTTTCAGTCATTTCTTTGATGTTGTTCCAAATTTCTCTGGTTTTGATTTTAATGAACCCCTATAGATCAAGATACTCATTTTTTCAACAAAAAGGAGAAATTGATGAAGTCCAAGAATTTTCCACCCAAGCTAGATCAGTTGATAAGTAATAACTTCAAATCGTAGCACAAAATATATCTTATTTTATGATTTTAAAGTTTGTGATTAAAATGCTATGGTTGGGGTTTTCATGCTTCAAACTCTAGCCTCATGAAAATAAATAGCATTTAAATTTACCCTATGTGGTTTATAAAACATCCACCACCAATTTTTTTTGGCTAGAAGCCACACACTATGGTTTTTCATGTTTGAATGCCTATATATATGTAGTAATTTCTTGTAATTACACTTTCAAAATAAATCATAAAAGAGTCGAACAATATTCGGTACAAGATTTAATTTCCCTGCTTTTAAGAATAAATATTATTAGCATTGATTGTAGGTCCAATTTTTTTTTTTATTTCACATAAACTAGTAGTTCTTTTTGCACCATGCATCTCTTAAATAATTTGAATTGGGAAAGTAATTAAGCCACAAAAAGACACACTCTGGAATGGGGGACTTCATGCTCTTGGCTATTCAAAACTATTGGAAACCATTACTTATTATTCATAGAAATGCTCACAAAAACATCTTTTCCCGAATGGGTTACCTCACACAACAACATGAATTTTTTCCATGTTAAATGTGAGTCTGAGGTATATTTTATGTAATAAATTTGGCCTTGACTTGTATGTGGCCTCATTCATATTGAATATTTCATTTGGCTGATACAAACGTGTTGATGGCATTGGACCCGCCACCATTCAAGGGATCTCCCTGATATAAAGTTCCAACTAGACCTCACACCATTTGGACTAGGAGTCCTAGCAATGGGTGGTAGTGTAATGCCTTGATTGTGGTAGAACGCAATGGAAATTATGATAGATTTGGGTGAGAGCAACTATGTGACTCTATGAATATTCAAGTGTGATGCATGAAGGTTCTAACACACAGAGTGGAAAAGGACGTGTGACCCTTAGAAGCCTAGAACAGTATGCAACTTGAAAGGAATATATGAGTGAAATGGCATCAAAAGATAAAATGTAGAATAGACCACAAGTTAAAGTGATGAGTTAATCTAACAACGTGCATTCAACCAGATTCATACAAATGCATACAAATTAGTTCATAAGAATATGCATAAGTTAAATAACATACATTGCCAATGCAACTAGAATAGTCCAACTACCTTAAAAAAATATGCATGAAATCTGTTGAAAAGTGTGCAACAAGAAATGCTTGTTGATAATGCAACAAGATGATGGAGCTTAGTGGAAAGGAGTCGCCTTCACTAAGTGGGCCCATAGGCTATTTTTGGCGCAAGTCTATTTTTTAGACTATGTCTATTTTTAGACATATGGATCATGTCTATGGATTGCAGGTTGCTGTTTATGGATGATTGATCAAGTTGGAAAAAATAGATGGACTTCTATTTTTAGACCACGCGAGTGACACCACAACGGAGTGACTGCTCAGTCTAAATATAGAACAGTCAAATATTATTAGCTCATAATAATATTTAGACTATAAACTTTGTCTTATTCTCTTGGAGCACTTCAGGATGAGCTACGGATGTGGTACATGCAGATCCCAGAAGGAAATATGTGGTTACCTATGGGATGACTAATATTTGCATGCAGGACTTCAGTTAGAACTCAAGTGAGTTGAGTTTAGTGGACTGGAGGTGCAGTTGATGGAGTTGTGTTCAGTTTAGCTTTGTTAAACTGGTTGTATTTAGTCTAACTGGCAAATAGACTAGAGATGAGTTGGGTGAATTAGTTATTAATTAATTCACAAGTTATTAACTCATAATACAACTAATGAATACATCAGTTAACTCAGTTGCATGTCAGTGCATGTTCAGTTCAGCAGGGACAGGTGTTAGAGAATCAGATTGCTATCAGTTGTGACTATAGTTGTGCATCAGATCTTGCACAATCAAGGGATTGAGTATGCCAATGAGTTTTTCCACGTATTTTCCCATATTGTAGCTTGTGCTCACGTGATTTAGCCAAGGAAATACGTGGTTGCCTTGGAATTATCATCAGTTCTGGAGCAGGTATTGAGCAGCGGAGGCAGGCAAGCAGCGAAGGA
>APFE030589737.1:21304-79475 GCA_000404065.3 Pinus taeda | reverse complement strand
ATCTACATTTGTATATGCATGAAGTGTAAGATCTGTATCTCTAGGATACCATAAACCAAAATTTTGTGTTCCTTGAAGATATTTGAAAATCCTTTTGATTACTTGAAGGTGTGATTTCTTTGGATTTGCTTGGAATCTTCCAAATATTCTCACTGCATGCAGATGTCTATTCGGGTACCTGTTAAATAAAGCAGATTGCTAATCATGGATTTGTAGGTTGGTTGATGTACTGCTGCTGATTCATCATTTGAGCTGAGACTGCATCCTATTACCATTGGGGTACATACTGGTTTAGAATCTTCCATGCTGTATTTTTTTCAAGATCTGCTTGAGATATTTGGTTTGTGACAGAAAAGTACCATCTTTATTTTGTTGAACTTGTAGATCAAGAAACTATGTAAGCTCACCAAGCAGGGACATTTCAAATTCTTGTTGTATTACTGAAGCAAAATTCCAACTCATGGCTTCTTCATTGCTACCAAAACTGATATCATCAACATGCACAACAAGTATTAGCAATTTATTATTGTCAATCTTTGTATAGATTGCTATCAGCTGATCCTTTTGAAAAACCTTGTTGATGGAGATATTTGTCAAGATAATAATATCAGGCCCTTGGAGCTTGTTTTAGACCATAGAGAGCCTTTCTGAGTATGCATACAAGGTTTGCATCATTTCCAAGAATTAATCCATCAGGTTGCTCAATATATACTTCTTCTTCTAAGTCTCCATTAAGAAAGGCAGATTTTGCATCCATTTGGTATACTTTGAATTTCTGAAAACTAGAAAGAGCAAGGAGCATTTTTTTGGCTTCAAGTCTAGCAATAGGTGCAAAGGTTTCTTCAAAATCTATACCTTCTTGTTGAGCATATCCTTTACAAACAAGTCTGGCCTTGTTTCTAATAACTTCTCCATTTTCAATTCAGCTTGTTTTTGAATATCCATTTAGTTCCTATGATATTCTTATCATGAGGTATAGGAACTAATTCCCAAGTATTATTCTTTTCAATTTGCTCAAGTTCTTCATTCATGGCCTTGACCCAACATTCATCTTTGCATGCTTCATTTACATTTTGAGGTTCATTGGAGGAAAGCAATGCTAGATAGCTTGAAGCTTTTGTAATATTTCTTCTTGTCTGTACACCTACCTCTTTCTGTCCCAAAATTTGAGTCTCTGGATGATTTTTTTGAACATACCTGAATGGAATCTTTTCTTCTACCGTCATATGTTCTTCTGGTGCTTCATTGGGTTCTTCTTCAGAATTGGTCTGATTTGATGTGGGAGGATAATCCCCATCTTCTTCACAATCTTCGGTTTTTACTTGTTGTGGATTTTTGCATGCTTCATCAACCACAACATCAATACTTTCAATAATTTTCCCAAGTATTTTATTATAACATTTATATCCTTTACTTTGGGAAGAGTAACTAAGGAGAATGCCTTCATCTGCTCTAGGTTCAAACTTACCAAGTTTTTCATTAGTCCTTTTGATGTAACATTTGCTTCCAAAAATTTTGAAGTATTTTATAGTAGAAGTCTTACCATACCAGAGTTCATGTGGAGTTTGAGTGTTGTTTACCCGAACATTTGCTTGGTTGAGAGTAGTGACGGCAACGAATGCAGCTTCACCCCAGAAGGTTGCAGGAGTTCCAGACTCATCTAGCATAGAACAAGTCATTTGTTGAATAGTTATATTCACCCTTTCTACCACTCCATTTTGTTGAGGAGTCCTTGTAGTGGAGAATTGCATTTTTATTCCATGTTCTTCACAAAAGTCAAAGAACTTATCCGAGGTAAATTCCCCTCCTCGATCAGATCTGAGGCATTTGATTTTGTGATCTGATTCATTTTCAGCCAAATCTTTGAAGGCTTTGAATTTTTCAAATGCTTCATTTTTATGCTTTAGAATTCCTATCCAACACATTCTAGAAAAATCATCAATGAACAATATAAATTATTCTCCATGACGTGACTTTTTCCTTGATGGTCCACATAAATCAATATGAACAAGTTCAAGAGGCTTACTAGCTGATCCTTGTTTTTCAGGGAAGTGCACTATGGTTTGCTTACAAAATTGACATGATTTTCATATTGTATTTTCTGGGATGCTGATATCAGGAATATCATGAACAGCCTGGAATCCACATGCTTTTCTTATTTGAGAGAAGCTTAGATGCCCCAATCTTCTGTGCCATAGCCAGTGTTCATCATTTTTTCTTAGATAGCACTGTTGTTGTCCTCCCTCAAGTATGTATAAGTTGTTTGGAGTTCTTATGCCTTTGATCATTGTTTCTCCTGTATCAAGCTCACGAACAACACATCCATTTGATCGAAATACTACTTAATTTCCTTGATCAGACATTTGACTAAAACTCAATAGGTTATCCTTCAGACCATCAACATACATAACATTCCCAGCTTTAACTTTTTCTTTTAAGAGAACAGAACCTTTACCTTTTATAACAGTAGGTGTGTCATTTCCAAATGAGACCTTCTTTTCCTTTTCTAAGGCATTATATGACTGAAGTTTTTCTTTATCACCTGTCATGTGTTTCGAGCATCCACTGTTGATGTACCACTGATTTTCTTGTCCTTCTGCATACAAGGCTATACCACATCTTTCTATTTGCAGTTCTTTCCTTCTCCATATTTTGGGATTTAATGAAGTTTGCTCCTTCTGAGATGTTTGCCGAAATTTACTCCTGCATTCAAATTCTTCATGATCGAAGTTGTTGCAGATTGAGCATTCTATTTCATTTTCAAGAAGAGAAAAGTTATCGTAGGTCCGTTTCATGATCCCTGTCACATTCCTTTGGTTTCGTGCTTCTCTAGTCATGATGATCTTGTAAGAAACACATTGAGCAGCTTTGTGTCCAAAGTTATGACATGAAAAACATTGGCCAGTAAAGAAGTTCCTGTGATTATCGAATCTGCTGACTTGGTGATTGTAATTGCTATTGATATTCATTCTTGAAATAGATTGAATATGATGAGGTTGGTTGTAGCTTTCGTTCATCCTTGAAGTAAATTGCACCTGATTTACCTAGTGATCTGCTTTATGCCTTTGTTGTCAATAGTCAAACTGTTCACTGCTCTTTGCTGCAACAAGATAGCTTTTAGTGGAGGTTTACAGCTTCTGTGCTTGGGATGCTTCTTTAGTATATCCAAGACTTGTCTTTATCAGAGGAGAATGTTGTACTTTGATAATTTCATTTAAGGTTTCTGATCCTTTAGCAAATCTAAGATTGAGAGCTTTTGTTTTCTCAATATCCTTTCTTAGACCCACAATTTCACATTCTAGTTTTTCATTGTGTTTTTCTCTTTCAACAAGTTGGAATTTCAGAGTATCTATAATCATATTTTTTTTCTTCTAAACAGATTTTGAGTTTAGAGATTTCTTCATAAAGGTCATCTTCATCTAAAGCATCCAATAAATCATCATCTTCAAAAGCCATCAGAAGTCTATAGTCATTACTATTTTCATCTTCATCACTAATTGATAAACCATCGTTATCTTCATGCGTATAGTAGCTCTTCTTACTTACACTTTGTTTTCTATTCCATTTTGTTGGTTCCTTACCTTTATCAAGCTTATCTTTATGAGGACATTTGGCAGCATAATGACCGACTCTTCCACAAGAAAAACATTTGAAAGGTAGTTTACCTCTAAATCTTCTGGAACCCCATTGAAGGTTCTTGACAAAGTTTTCTTCTTCCTCTCCTTCTAAATTATGTCTTGATTCATTGAGTTCTTCTCTTCCTAATGCTTTGAATGCGACTTCTCTCATATCTCATGGACCTCCTTTTCTCATTTTGAAATCAGTTAAGATTTTGTGCAGCTGTGTCATAGTAATAGTCTGAAGATCCTGCTTTTATTCTATGGTAGATACTTATGATTCAAATTTAGTAGACAAGGATCTTAAAACATTTTCAACTAAAGTAACTTATTTTATCTCTTCACCCAAGTTCTTCATGCAATTAACAATCTCATCTATACCTATGAAGTAACTAGCTATACTTTCATCATTGTGCATTTTGAGAGTTTCATATTGAATTCTGAGAGTTTGCACGTTTTACCTGATTGTCTCCTTCATAGCTTAGAACGATCTTGTCCCATATTTCTTTGGCGGTTTTGAGCTACATAACTTTGACAAATTATGATTGTGACGGACTCCCGAATAATGTCTTGACATCCGTGGCATTGGTTTCATATTGCTTTTTACATGTCGTATTTGTAGGAATTGCTGACGGAAATGTGTATCCTCCTTCCACGATTTCCCAGACATCTGTTCCAAGAGATTGAAGATAGGTTATGATTCTTACCTTCCAATAAACGAAGTTGCTCCCATCAAATATTGGTGGTCTAATGGATCCCTCTCTTTCGTAGTTACTCATGATGATAGATCTTCCTTCAAGCAATCAATCTTCTTCTGAAGGACTTGCTTTGATACCAATTGTTGGAAATAATACTGAGAGGGGGTGTGAATCAGTATTAGCAAGTCAATAATATTTCATTTCCATAATCAGATTCATATATGCTACTTCAGTTAATGGAACTTGCATGTATATGCAACTGTATTTAAGGCAACTAGCATATATCTTACAAACTTATGATTCAGTTAATTCATCATATGTTGATCTTTAATCAATGCATCAGAACCATATAAATAGTAACCAGGTGCAGTAAAAACAGAATAGACAATCACACACATGAACACAAGATATAGGGTGGAAACCCAATGTGGGTGAAAACCACCTACTGCAATCGTCTCTATCTTCTTTTTAATAAGAAACTTGTTTTTACAATTTTTGTATCCGTTCAGTCTTATACCAGTACGCAGGCTTCTACCTACAAAAGGCTACAACCTTCTCTCATTCTCCAGCTTCTCCTGGAAGGGAGCTACAACCCCTTAGCTCTTGTACTAGCTGATATGTTTACTAGTACGTAGGTTCTGGCCTATAGAAAGTTGCAACCTTCTCTTTTCTTCTAGGGATCACATTTCATAAATTTTCAAACTGGATCCATCAATAACATCATTCAAACATCAAATATATCTGCATCAACCAATCCCCTTTGCACCAAACACGACTGAATCAATCAATCGCTTTTCAGAATGTTGTAACCATAATATAGTAACTAGAGCACAGTAAACAGAACTCAAAACACTGCAACAGCAAACAGAAGCAGCTAAAACATATTTTATGAGGTATACGCTACTTCCATGTGTCAAACCTATGTGCATACGCTCTTTTCTCAAGGAAAACCTGTGTACATATCTACAAATCAAATTTAAGATGTATACGTTGTTTTGATATGCAAAAACCAGCATGTATACGCGCCTTTTCTAAAGTGAACCTGCATACAGATCTGTAAATGATGATTTAAACTTTACAACAATTCCAGACTTCATTTATACCCAGATCATCATATTTACAGACTACAACATGCGCCATTTATTTAGATAAAAGATCAAAACCATACAAATATACTTCACTTCAAGCCTTAAGATCTTGACCCATCATTAGATCTTATCCTTCATCAAGAGCTAAGGTTCATCCTTGATTCAGATCCAGCTATGCACCATAACCCCAATAACCTGTATTCTAGATCTTGCCCTTCATTAGATATTCAATGCTTGAGTGCCTTTGCCTATAGATCTTCTCCTCCTTTTATAATCTTAGGCCTTAATACCATGGACCAAAACCACTTAGGACCAATACCTTGGACCAAATACCTGGGCTCAACACTTCGGACCAGATACCTTGGACCAATACCATGGATCAAAATACCATGGACCAAATACCAATACCAAAACTTAGTTTTCCAACATGTACGCGCCTTTCCTTCTGTGAAAGTACGTGTGTATGCTATACGCTCCTTTTGGTCTGCTAACTCGTGTGTACACACGGCTTGGTCAATGGGGAACCTGCGTATACCTCTCTTTCTTCAACTTGTGAGTTTGAACTGTGATGCATCATCTGAGTCAGTTTCCATCAAGGACAACACCTGTGTCATAGTGCCAAATCTGTGCCATAATGCCAACAGTGTCACCAAGTGTTGTAGCTACTACAATACCCCTCAAAAAAAAATTCCTATGCTTTGATTTTGGAGCCTTTCTTTTATTTATAAGAAACTATCTTTCATTGTTTTTAAGTATTCCCTTCTTTTGTCTGAGTGTTATGAAGACTTATCCTTGCATGAAATGCATGTGATGACTTGATGGGTTATCTTAATGATGACTAAGTTTTATCGACAACAACTAAGAAACTTTAAAACACAATCCATTCCATGCCCTAATCTTGCACCAACTATCGGTCTTCTCTCTAGGAACCACGCAACTCTCTATCACTAAAAATTGTGTTATTCCTTGAGGATGAATATTTCACAATCCTTGAAGACAGATAGTCACTGAGCACAGAAATACGCTAGCCCTATCTCACAATAGAGACTGCACAATCCACTAAGACAATGAATTGTGCAATCCCTTGTTGCTGGGAATTGCATAGTTCCTTCTGCCAGTGTAGCTGCACAGTTTCCTAGATCAAGCCAATGTCCATCCATAGAAAATAGGGAGTCCACATTCATTGTTTGAAAAATGGCACAAAGTTTCTCTTTTCAATTTTGGACAAGTGTATCTTTTTCCTTGATTATAGGCATGTGCATCATAAACCCTAACCTAACCCTGTGGGGGGATATATATATATATATATATATATATATATATATATATATATATTAAACACTCTTAGATCTCATTTTCACACTTGAAATTAGATCTCTAGCCTTTCCATTGAGATCAAGGAGCTTTTGAATTAGTTCATAGCGCTCTTCTAGGTAAGATTTGCATGTGTCGCTTTTTGTTACTTCGTTTGTCGCTTTTGTCACTTTTTCTTTTATAAGTGTTATTTTTCTTCTTTATTTTCATGGTAGTTGGTGTTTCTACTGTTATTAGCTTGTAAAATTGTTATTTAGGTCCATTTTTTTATTTTTACAAGTGTCACATCAACTTCTTGATTTTTTTAACCAAGAGTTGTTATTGTTGGGCTCTTTTGTGCATGAATGTTTTTACTTTTGCGTGAGCTTTTCTAGCCTATGTTATTGATTGATCTAACTCACCTTAAGTTTGTTCTATACTTTGTTCTGCCTGAGAATACAAATCTTGAATTTTTTCTCTCTCCTTCTCGAGCAGATTTGTGCAATTCTTGATCAACTACTGCCCCTTCCAATTGTGCATTTCGCATCTTCAAGGCTCAAGCCTCATTCTTGGCCCCTGCAACTGCATAATTCATAGACACTAGCTTTCCCAACTTCACATTACGCAGTTTCAAGCCTCATTCCTCAGCCTTGGCCTCTAAGACTGTGTTAGACTCTGTCTCATGTCAGAGATTGATTCTTCTTCAAAACCCTGTTTTGAAGAAGAAATCATTAAAAGTGTTGTGTAATTTATTCTTCAGCTCTTCAAAAGACAGCAGCAACTTCAAGCTCCTATCCCTGCACAAGCACAATTCCATAACATCATCAGCAATAAGAGGCAAAAATCTATTTGGAGAAAGTCTCACTAGAAATCCCGAACAAATTTCATTGTCACAGCTATTGAATTAAATGATTGTGTTAGCGTTGGGAATGCCCTGTTGTTCGTTGAAGATCAAGAGCTAAGCCAACGTGTCTTCATGGTCCTGTATCGCATGTCATCAAATCAAGATCTTGCAGCTTGTGCAAGTGAAAGCTTTAGCTCAAAGGAGCACACTGATCTCTTGCTGGGGAAAAGGTTGTTGGACATGCCAAAATTGATGAATGTTTGTGCTATTTATGGGCATGATAATGCAAAAGCTAGCCCAATCATTGGTTATTAATGCCCTAAAATCACAGCCATATTTAATTAATGAGTTAAAGGAGGTAGTCCCTCAGTTTCTACACATAGGTTAGACAATGCACCATCGATGTTGTTCTGCATTCGAGGCCCTGCCTTTCTCAGGAAGAAACTTGACTTCAATGGTGGGACAACTTCATGAAGATTTACTAGAGGTTATGGACTTCATAAATGATGATGTTGCTACTCTAGATGCTTTTGTGGAAGCATATCCTGTTGCTGCCTCATGTTTCATCTCATGAGGGGTTTCCAATGAAGATAATCGAGAATTGCTTTCTGCTTTGGCAAATATATATGATTTTCTACTGCCATTATTAAAGAATGGTTTTACTTTGATAACGGATAATGCCCTCAAGTCTGCTTCTAATAATATGGAGTTTCTTGTGCAACCACGCTTGAAAACTATGGTGTGCATTTCGAGTAATTGCGCTTGCATTCCTTTTGATTTTCGGAGTTGGAGCCCTTATTGAGGATCAGGGAATTAGTAAAGATCTCGGTCTAAATGAAGAGGTGCAGCCAAGCATGGAGTCAAACACTAAATTCAGCGATGTGAAGGTCCAAGGCAGTATTAGAGGAAATTGTTCATTATTTACTATATCCAAAACTATTTACGAGGCTTGGTGGCAACTCGCCAAAAGGAGTTTTGCTTGTTGGGCAACCTGGAACAGGGAAAACTATGTTGGCTAGGGCCATTGTCGGTGAAGCTGGAGTTCCTTTCTTTTCTTGCAGTGGAAGTGAATTTAAAGAAATCTTTGTGGGTGTTGGAGCATGAAGGGTACGAGATCATTTTGCAGCTGAAAATAAGTGGTCACCTTGTATCATATTTATTGACAAAATTGGTGGAAGCTGCAATCCTAAAGATCAGCAATATATGAAAATAACTCTAAATCAACTACTGGTGGGGCTAGATGCTGCTACTAATTTCCCTGGGTCGTTGGATAAGGCCCTGGTTAGACCTGGTCGCTTTGATTGTCATGTTGTAGTACCCAACCTTGACGTTGAAGGTCGCAAGCAGATCCTAGAATGTCACATGTCAAAGGTCTTAAAGGCAGATGATGTAGATTTGATGATTATTGGGAGAGGAGGAACTCCAGGATTTTCAAGTGTTGTTCTTGCAAATTTGGTGAATGTTTCCGCTCTTAAAACAGCAATGGTTGGTGCTAAAGCTGTCAGCATGGCTGACCATGAGTATGCTAAAGACAAGATTATGATGGTAAGTGAACGCAAATCCGTTGTAATTTCAGATGAATCCAGACACTTGACAACAAATATATGGAGTGTGAAAGCAACATACGTGTCTACATGATCTCAAAGAGCACACGAAGGAAATCTATGAGCCCCACTGGTCCGTGTACAAATAATGAAATCATTTGACTCAGCAATCAAATTATGGGATGTCGAGCAAGGAAGACAATTGTTCAAATTGAAGACGGTGAACCTATATATTCAAATGCTTTCAAATGGGTTGTGTGATGGGTGTCTACACATTTGGTTTGCGAAGGAAGGAGTCTTTGTTTATGCTGGTAAAGGCCATGGTTTTGCTCACCATCCCGATTCTCTTAAGGAAACCTTCCAAACAGAAAACATTTTGAAGGGGCGCATCACGTGCTTTGGCAGAGAACCCTTCTAAGCCTGTGAACGAGCCTCTTGTTTGTGATATATGCTACTATCATTTCCAAGTTTTGTTTCTACAGATGAAGATAGGCAACGCATATTTGTTTCTGACACTAAATCATCATCGAATCATCGTGGCAATGCAGATGGAAGCGTTTTAGACAGCACAGGCAGATAAAGAGCATTCAATGAATACAACTCGCACAATATGCACAAATGTGAAAATGTTAAAGATTTCAAACAGAAAACGAATGTGAAAAGTGAAGACCCGAAACATACACAGAGACATCTATCATAAGCAGCGATTTAGGAACGAATTTTGCCTATTTTAATCCTCAGCCCTGATTCTATGGGATCTGAGCACCAGTTTTGCCTCGTAACTAGCCAAATCATCAGCAGATTTAGAGGAACGCTATATTTTTTTAGGATAGATGTAACGCTCCTTTCTAATTTTTGTAATTGTAGTTGAAACAGCGCAGAGGTTTTTGGGGTCGATTTGTTTCCCTTAGCAGATTTTTATTTAATGTATTGAAAAATTCATTTAGGGGGAGAGAGAGTTCTGAGGGCTGGAGAATAGAGAGCTTACCATGTACAGTTTTTGGCAGAGATTTTAATGAAAATACAGCTCTGACTTCTGAGATTCCTGTGGTATGATAATTTAGCATATGTTTTTCTTGTGTTTCATATGTAAATTGTTATGTTTCATTTCACTTCACGATCGTTTCTAAGTGAACAAATGAAGTGTTTAGGTAGAATTCATAGTATTGTATGCTCTGCCTATAAGTGTGTTCATGTTCAATGTTTTCTACTGTTTAAGGAGGATTCAAAGGTATTGTTTGCCCTCCTTAGCTCCTCACTAGTCTTGCCATCCCATTAAATCTCAATTTGATGTTAAATTTCTTGCCTACCTTGCCTCAGTCGATAATCTGTGTTATTCATTATATTTCTCTGCTCAAACTGTGACTTTGCCCATGCAGCCCAGAAAAACCCCATCATTTTATTAAAAACCTTTGATCAGTTTACTAGCCTAAAATCAGTGTTACCCTATTGGTCATCTCATCTATTGAAGATTTTACGAGATAGACTGGAGAGAGCCTTCTCCTACCTCATAGGGCTAGCTACGAGACTAAATGGTTTGATGTTGCCTTGAGGTTTGCCTTTCTCAGCCTGAGGTGAAATTTCAAGCGCTAACAGACTGCACAATGGACAGTCTCTTCCCTCAACTGCCCAACTAAGACTGTGCATTGCGTAGTCTCAAGCCTCAAGCTCCACCCTTGTCTACTAAGATTTCATAGTGTGCACTTCAATAGCCTAGTATTCCACCTTGCAACCAAAAACTATGCAATCCTTCTTTCAAGTGAGTGTGTTACTAGTTTAATCTCGATGAATGAATTGATATGCTTGATCTAATTTGTTCTTTCCATGAGTGCATCTTTGATACAGGTAGTGCAGGTTTTGATTTCATCTCTCTTTCATCAGTTGTCATCATCATGCCTCCAAAGAGATTAGCCTCAAAATAAACTACATAGAGCAGCATCGGTGAAGTGTTTGAGAGCACTCTAGCTAACATGCTTATTCTATCTAACATTCAACTCTTCATTGAAAAGGATTCAGATATCATATGGCATAGAGTGAAATATGCATTCACAACTACCAATTTCAAAGCATATCTAGAGGACAGACAAGTCTACATAAAAATATAGAAGTCAAGTTTTCATAGAGCTTCTTACAAGTTCCCAGTATTCCCTTATGGAGATATCATTAATTGGATCCTGTAGCGGTTGGATACAAAGAGCCCTCAATAGTGTTAGCGGACAGCGGCTTCCTTCATAATATTCACCTCATGTACCACTTGCCTAAGCCAAAGACATACAAGGATTCACATTTTGATGCAGTCACCAATTTGAGTACCAAAGATGTTATGAAAACTTGGGTCAAAGAGCCATCTAAATTCCATCAAACACCCATCAATACATACAAGACTAGATCTCTTAAAAAGGTGTTCCATTACCTGATTGTATTATTTTGCCAGATATATGGTCAGAAGAGTACTAAAACCTTCCCTAAAGGATGGGTTCATGAGGGTAAGATGTTAAACTGGCCGGATCTATTGACTCAATAGCTTAGGTTAAATGTGAACAATGCAAAGAACCCACCTAAGGGTAAGCAAGCCAGATTCTATATGTTTACATACTTCTTTGATGGTATATGTGCTCAAAATTATTTTCCTGGCATGAGCTAAACTTGGACACCAAAAGAGCCTATTGTTCGTATTTATTGCAAGTTTCTTTCAGAGTCTAGTTATAAAGGAGTCATGGAGAAGTTGGTTGACCACTTTCTCATTGTATTGTACTAGATGATTTTTTGGGAGGATCCACCTTGCATGTCTTATGAGGCTATATACTCAGTAACATAACTTGTTGATTGGTTTGCCTCACCAGATGGCACTCACCTCAGGGTGTTCGATTTTCATAAGTCATAATATCTGTTACTGAGGTATTTCACCAATAATTTGGTCATGCAATAGATTGCATATCATGTTTCCATAGGCTTATCAACAGTATTGCAAAGGAAAAGGAAGTGCCCTTGGCCCACTTTTCCTTTGCAGGCGGGATCCTATGGAATTAAGAACCTAAAGGTTGTAGAAGTAGAAGGCAATGCGTTAGAAAACTTCAGGTTTGGAATTATGGAGTACCATCTGTATGATCCCAGAAGCATTTGCAAGCATTATTATGCCAAGATACATTTCAATTGGCCAAGTGGGACCTACTCTAGACCAAAGGAGGAGAAGATCAAGAACTTTTATAATGCCTCTAGGCCCCACGCACCAGTCTGCTAAGCAGGTCCTTTACATGTGACTCTAGATCAGGTTGCTACTCCAGAAGTAGGGAAACCAACGAAGCACAACCATGTGAGCATAAAGTATAAAAGGAAGGTCACACACAGTCTAGCAGAGGGGAAAAGTCACAAATTCAAAGCAAATCCAATTATTTGAAAGCGGTTATGGCAGCAAAGAGAAAAAGGAAACATAAGTGAGATGAGCAGAAGAGATGGGAAGAAGAGTAGAGACAGAGGAAAGAACAAGAAAGGGAAGAATAGGAGAAAAATCATATGAAAGAAGAGGAAATGAGGAGAAAAGAAGAAGAAAAAAAAAATCAGCTACAAGAAGAAGAGAGAAAACAACAGCATGATAAAGAACTTACCCAAGAGATTAAAGACTTAACATTTATTCAATACATGAAGGTATATCAAGAGTAGAAAAATCAGGATGTTGATCATATGCCCAGCTCAGAATAGATCATCATTTAGTCTCCTCCTCCTCCTACAAATGGGAAAGCTCCAGCTGATGAAGAGGAAATTTCTCCTCTTAATGATAGTCCATTCATGGATATTTATAGCTTGACTTTCGATGAGATTCAAAGAAAAATTGTGCAAGCAAGAAAGAAGCATTTTCCAGATGATCTCACTCATCCTGCTTACATCAAAAAGGAGAATGTGATTGTAATGGATGCTAGGAAGAATCCAAAATCTATTGCCACAGCTAATTTTGCCTTTGCAAGAGCCTCTAAGGCAAACACAAAGTATTTGATGGCCAAAAATATAGAAATGGAAAATAATTAGGAAGCTATGAGACAAAATATAGAACAAATCCAAGTAGAGACTCAGAAGATGGCTCCCTCACATGTGTACTTGGAATAGCTTCAGGTAACTAGACTTGGTGAAGTGTTGGCATTGGGAGAAACCATGAGGAACCTTTGTGAGGAATTGTTCACAGTGCACAAAGAAGTTGTCCCCTTGCATGGCATGTATAAGAAATCAAGGGAGAATGCAAGATCTCTCAAAGTTTTTCACGCAATTATTACTGTAGCTCATGAATGGGGAATGAGGTACAGAGGTGCACCACCTGAGTTGGTTAAGAAAATAGGACAACAAGCTGAGTTGGGGAAAGTTGAAGTCTGGATGCTTGTACAAAGAAATAAATAGCTCATCACTTTCATAGCCAACATCTTGTCCTCTTATGAATGGTAGTACAATAGTGTGGATTCCTTGGTGAAACCTCCTAACATCCCTTGAGTCAAGACATTCACTGAAGCAAAAGACATAAATACGATCAGAGAGGAAGTTTCAGAATACTTGGACCAGTTGAGGAAGATTGCTACAAAAGAGGACCTAGAGATCAATATGCATATCATGCAGAAGTAAATTGGTTTCCATGCTAATGTCAACACTATGTTGTTCTTATTGAAGAAGGAGACACAAATTGGCTCCAAAATTGTCTACCCATATGTGATTGAAGCCAGAGTTTGCTTTCATCCTAAACTTCTTACACAGTTTGAGGAAATCGTCGCATAGTATAAAGCATGGCATCGCTACGTGGTTAAATATCTACAATTCGAAGCTAATGAGATAGAGTTTTCCAAACTCAAGCTTGATATTTCTATTTTGTCTTATTAGGCTCTACCCATTTTTTCCTTATATGGGTTTTTGTAATATTTAATTTGAGATAATATGTAAGTTAAAGTACAAGTGTCAATTGTGGAATATGAAAGGTCATTAGATTAGAAAAGGACAAAAAGAAGTCAAAGAGTCATGAGGACAACTCAAGATTCACAAAGGGAGATGAAGAGTCATCACATTTGTTATAAATATACCCTCATAACTCAAGCAATATTGGGCTTGGAACTGAACGCTTGAGAGATTTGTTTGGAGCCTTGGCTTCTCTTGTTTATCATAGGAGGATTATCTTTATTTGGAGAAGCAAGTGTTGGCTTCATGTTCCACTATTGGGGCTAGTGTTAAGTCAATTGTAAATGTATGTCTAGAACTTTCACTCTTTATCAAAAGCACGGAGTTGGCATGTCTTCATGCATATGTCATGGATGTAGTAAGACTATTCTTGTTATATTTGTGATATGTGTTGTTTCACTTATGCTAATGCTTATGAACTAATTCATTTTATTTATTATAAATCTTATTGAATGCATGTTGTTATGTTATTACTATCATTTTTATCTTGTGAACTATTTTGCAGACTAACTAATGATTCTCTTTTATTGCTCATGTGTCTCTTTTAAGTTAAGTACTATTACATGCTTCTAAGGGGCTCACCCTTTCTCCCTTTGATGTGATGGAACCTCTCAGGCATCACACTTGACACTTCACAAAGTTCATACTTGTTTCCACCAAACTTGTGTATATATCATTCTAATTTTTTATCGCAACCAAGGCACATCATTGAAACCGCCACATTGGCAATCGGTCATATTCTAGTTGGGGCTTCTATTCCAAACAGTGTGAGGTCTAATTGGGACTTCACATCAAGGAAAACCCCCTCACTTGTTGGCAGCTTTTAGCACCATCAACACATCAATAGTCTCCCACGATATTTCCACGATATCTTGTACAATGGTAAAAATGTCGAGGACGTTGCATCTACGATTGTGGTCGTTCCCCAAGGTCCCCTCACTATTCTTTCATATATCTAATTTCATCACAGCTATATATATATATATAGAGAGAGAGAGAGAGATATGCATCAAGTACAAAAATCCTTGATATGGACTCTGTGTTTATGTATATATTATTTCATCACAACCACCAAATTATGGAGAAAGTCACTAAATAAATATATTTTCATGTATTTATATATTTTTTTGGTTAATGTATTCATGGTTTTTAAAATTTATTTGTATTCAATTTAGAAAATTTATATTTAATTAAGGGTGATGAGTTATTTTTAATTATAAAGGAAAAAATCAAATTAAAATTTGTTTTGGGTGATGAGAATTCATTAACAATTATGAAAAGAATTTGGTGCTTTTAGTTTGCAATTGTTGACGGTCTTCAATTGTGATGCTAAGGAGAACTAAGGGGGTTTTTGGAAAGTTTGGATGCCAATTATAAATAAGGAGTCTTTTATGAGAATCCATTTAACATATTATGACCTTTAGTAATTGTTTCACATTCCATGGAATAAGTAAAAAATGAAGGTGGTTTTTATTTATAATGGGCTTTAGTGTATTCTAGTGCACTTTGTCAGATGATATGTTCAATTTCACATTCCATGCCATAAGGTAGAAATGAAACTGGATTTTATTTTCGATGGATTTAGTGTATTCAGATGAACTTTGTGGGAGGATATGTTCGGTTTCATAGCCTTTCTCTAGTTGGCCATATCGTTCTTCTAAGATAGGTCCCTTCATTCTAAATTTTAATCTATTTCAAATGAAGGATTGGGGATCTACACATAGGTTTTGGCTCATTGTTTTGTTTTTCTTTCTAATACTCTTAGTTTGGATCTTCCTAGGATCTTTGGTTCGTCTTGCTTTTGAGTTTTCCCTTAGTCATTCAAAGCATCAGAGGTTACCGTAGGCACTTAAGACATTGCATTTCCTAGGAGATTTCTAATTTGCATAGGATGTAGAAGAGAAGTGTGAACCAAATAGAGAATCTTAAATTGGATTTAGATCATTTTAGTAGCAGAATGACAACACATCTTAATTCTCATAAGGCAAAAAAATTTGGATTCTCATCACCAAAGTCAATAAATTAATAAATTAGAAGCAAATTTCAATATTTTATATGAATTGGTTATGGATTTTCACTAGGACTTCTCAGTCTTGGGTTCCTCTTCCAAATATTTCAATTAGGACTATTAGAGTCATGTTCAAGGATGAAGAAACAATTTAGAAAATATATGAAGGTATGGCAAACAAAGACATATATCTGGACTTTTTTCTTTAACTGGACATCTTGAGTTAGAAGCCATTAGTGGGAATCATATTTCATGACAAAAAATGAAATGAATTGAGTTTGAAATTATCAAAAGTTTATTGAGTTACTAGTAAAAAAGTAATACATTACCATACCAAGATAAATGTTAAGTTTATATACAACATAGCATGAATAAACTACTACACAATAAGGAAATGAAATGAACTTAGCATCAAAAGTTCATTAATTGAAGTTGAATGAATTGTTGTTAATTCCCCTTTCATGTTTTAATCCCTCTTCATCATCACCCTTTAAAAACATAGAAGAAGAACATGAGTTAAATAATTACAACAGTTATTAACTATTAAAGATGTGATTAAAAACATAAAGTTAAAAAGTTGTCAATACCCTCTAATTCCCTCTAATAATTCTCATTATATCTATTCATCATCATTTCTATGCCTAAAACATTACTTTGCATGCATGCCATATATCAAAGAAGTAGCATGAAAAATATAATATATTGGATTTAATTACAGTTCAAAACTTCGTTGAAAATTGCACGACAAATCCTATCATAGCTACCATGCTCAAATTTACCATGTTAAGTTAGTTTTGGATATTTCTGATCAGGACTTAAAATCCATCAAAAATTTAAAGTGTCATAATTTTGATAAACTTAGCTTCAAATTTAAGAGCTAGTCATTTTGAATCCAATGGTGTGAACAACACTTAAATCCCAGTTCGTATGCAGAAGTTAGAGTCGATCAAAGTTCAGGGTTGACTTGATGACATGGCAGGATTGGATGACATGGAAAAGGTCCTATCTAATCAGGAGGCGCCAAGTGGCAACCCACCATTGGCCCTCACAAATCGCATACCGCAGTGGCAAGGTGAATCAGGTAAGAATCGGCCCCCAGATAAATCCGATTATGATTAGCAAAATAGCATATCGCAGGAAAGGATATCAGCCCCGGCCCTGGTAGTTTATGGAGTGTGATGCGATGCGATTGCATATCGCAATCACATCAGCAACAAGAATCCGCCCTAACCTCGACAAGGTATGCATTTGCAATGCGATGCGATCACATATTGTAATCACATCAGCCACATGTTATCGGCCCCGGTCTAGATGCAGTTAAGTCCTAAATGCAATAACGTTGATTGCGATGAGCAGGAGATTCTAGGCATGATATTTTATTGTGTTTCAGTTTATAATTCAGTGGATCCCCTTATTTCTAGTTTGAATGTTTGATGCGTTAAAGACTTGCGTAATGTGTATTAACCCTGGCACGCCAATTACGATATCCGACAGATTGCAGGACCGTCGTCGTAACCGTTAGACCTAACCGCAAGTGTGACCACTCAGCCCTTAACCGCGAGATTGGTGGGATTTATTGTAGAACTGTTGATTTCAGCAGAACTACTAGTTTAGACTGCGGATAATGAATTTAACTATCAATAAGCTAGATTTCGAGGAGAAAATTGTGGGGAGACTGGTGGAAGTCATAACTAAGGCAATTTGCGACCAAATTGGATGCAAAAAGAGGCTAGATAGCCATTTTTTTTGCATTTTGAACTCATTGGAATAGGTTTCAAGATCAAAGGAGCACTTCTGGTTAGGATTTTTTTCAAAGTGAAGCCTATGGGTGCCCTAGTCAACCAGAGTGTTGATTCAGTTTATGGAGGATTTCCAAGATGAAGATGACCTTGTAGGGGTATTCCAACCTCCATATGTTTTCTGCAGTATCCATTACAGCAGTATTGTCATTGTATTTCTTGTTTGCTCTATATGTCTATGGATAAAGAGACTTGTTTAAGTTCTTCGAGTGGATTTTTGTACTTTTTTATGCTCTTGCAAGTTAGCGTATGGGGTCTTGATTTGAGAGCCCTTAGCTTGCTGATTGTTTCATGACTAACTGTAGGTTTTCACATGTTTAGAGTGGTAATTATTTGCAAAATAATGTTTACTTGAAGGCAAAACTAGGCACTCTTTTTGTTAGCACATATATGTACTCTTTATCTGAAGAATTGTGAGCATAATGAGAAGGGGTCAAGCCTTTAGAGCTGATCCAAGGAGATGTAGGCCAAGAGGGGTGAACTCCTTTATCAATGGTTGGTGTATTATTATTTGATGCATTCTTCCATTGAGTGTTTTGGTTTCATGTCTTAAGGTGAAATCCTTTATCAACGGTTGGTGTATTATTATTTGATGCATTCTTCCATTGAGTGTTTTGGTTTCATGTTTTAAGTTTTTCTTCATGAAACTATCTTAAGCAAATACACATAAAATTCATTATTTTACTTGCTATTTTGGAGTACAGCCTCAAGCACATTTTTATATTCTGATGAGGGGAATTAGCATAGCATTTCTAATCTGCCCCAATTCAGATCGGGTTGGTATCAAAGCTTGGGTTTTCTTTGTGCAAGGAGGGATTGACTGTTATTTGCAAGTAAATGTGTTTTGAAGCTCACTGAGGAGAAGATTTTGGAAAGGAGAGCAAGACTGTTTCAATCTCTATGTTACACAGCAATTTGTCACCATCCCTGTTACCCCTCTCCCGCATCTTGGAGAACTCATTCCGGGACCTGTGAGAAGTGACATGACCTGCAAACACTTGCATTACATTCCCCTGAGCATGAACTTCATTTTCCCTGAAGACATCTCCTGCTAAAAACCCATAAAAAGAGCCCTTTTTCCATTGGCGCGGTTCCACAGTATAACACTCGCACCAATGGGGGAAATCCTCCAAAGAGGGCATGCCATTTGGCGCTCTGTCACAGAGTCACACTCATGCCAGCCAAAATGGGTAGTGTTTTTTAACAAACCAACAACGGAAGATTCATCCTAACCAACTCCTGGACTGAATCTATCTTGAGTTGGGTGGTTTGGCTTCGAATCTCCATAGAGGGGAAGTGGTTTGCCACCTCTCATGGAAGCTTCTTTAGTGATAAATAAAGCAAATCCCATGAATATTGTGAATGAATCCCAATCCTTCCTCCATCTATAAAAGCTTGTCCATTTTCCTTAGGCAAGCTAGTTCCAAAGATTGAGAATTGTCAAGTAACCAAAAGCTCAGCTGCAAGAGCCTTTTCATTCCAATAAGGCCAAAATATAAGTAAGAGATTTATTGTCCAAATAACCAAGGAGAGAGAGGCTTGTTCCATCCCAACAAGCTTTGCAAGACAGTGCTGCTGTCACCCACCAAAGGAAGATTTGACGTCAGAACATGTTTGTAATCTTCTTTGTTTATCATTAATAGACGACTTTGTTATGGTTCCACTCTTATTGTCTTAGTAAGAATGATGAGTTATATCCTTTCTGACTGATATATAGTTGCATCTATTGGATTTTATGCTTGTGTTTGTGTCGTTCTTTGTATGTGCAGGTGTCCATTCATGGAGATCGTGGGGATCAGGATCTGCCGGAGCAAAGGAACAGGAGCTTCAACTCTTCTACAAGCACTAGCGTTGGAATCCAGGTAGACCCTCATCATTGGTATTTAATTTGCAGTTAGGAACTTGCGTGGTAGTGTTGTATGATTGTTGCTAGACCTAATCTAGGCTAGCAAGGATCGCCTCTGTCTGCAGAGGGGATTTACCTCCACAACAATTTGGCGACTCCACTGGGGAGTTAGCTTTTTGTTTTGTTGTTTGATTTGTAAACTTTAGACGGAGCCTGAAGTACAGCCAGATAGCCTTCGAAACGCTATTGCTCTGCATTAGGGAAGTAGATCAATGCCACTTCAGTCCATCTCTAGTTTGGTTTACAAACTAAACAGCTTGGAACTTGTCTTGTTTCTTGGTTGTTTCTTGATTTTTCTTGCTTGGTTTGCCTTCTGGGTTGAGTTCTTTTGCTGTTTCTCGTCCCTTGGTGTACCTGGTTATTGTTGGCCTAGCTTTGGCTTGCTTGTTTTTTATTTTTGCATAGCAAACTTGACTAGCGTGCTTTTATAGCGTTACAGTCACACCAATTGGCGCTAGTTGCTCATTGACAACCCGCGCCAATCCTCAAAAGGCGCTAGTTGCAGCCTAATAGTCGCACCAGGCCTGGGAACTTTGGAGTTTACTTGGTTTTGAGCCTCCTGAGCTTGGTTTTTGTTCTGGGTACCTTGTTTCGACTACTTGAGTGTGTTGGAGTCTTGTTTGACTAGCTTTGATCTTTACCCTTTGAGTGTTTGCCTTTTTCCATCGATTTCACATTTCTAGCCCTAGGGCATCTAGTGGCTTTGTGTGTCGAGCCTTCCTTAGGTGTTTTTGGTATTCTATTGGTCCAGTCGACTCTCTGATTTCTCCCTTGCACTTGTTTGGTGGTTGTTAATCGTTTTATTGTCTTATTTGAGTGACTTGCCTCTTTTTCACTTGAATTCCGCTTTGTTTCGCTTTGGGCCTAGATTACAGGGCTCATTGGTGTCTTTGGGACTTTTCTCGTTCTTTGAAGGATTGCTTTGTGATTTAGGGATCTGAATGTGCTTGTATTGAGTGGAATTTGTTTGTTATCATTTCTCAATGTTTGTTTAGTGCATTTTGCCATCAACATAAAAGAAAAAATATCTTTTGCTTTGCATTAGTTAATGAGAATTAGAGCTTTTTATTGTTATTAGTGATTAGTGACCTTGAAGAAAAGTTTGTCAATTTCCATTAGCTGCATTAAAGATATTCTTCGTTGTTTTGCGATCATTTCGTTTGTGTGAAAACTCTCAAACTCTCTCGTAGCTAGCATTCATTGAATCAAATGACATATAGTTTGCATTTAGGAAATTTTGAGACATTACATACGGTAAGCCCTGAAAACTGAAACATAATACAAGATCAACTTTAAAATGAACTGAATGAATCTAACAACGCATTGGAACATAACGCACACTTTTTAGAGGTCTAGGCTAGAGACGTGCTCCGGCATCGTTAAACCTAGTCACTGTTGTTTCCATTCAAGGTTGGGCAATTCCTCCTTTTGTGACTCAATAGTGGTCTAGTACGGACTTGTGCTCCCACGTACCGTCGAGTATATGGGGAGACCCCACTAGGTTATCATCCTTTATCCATTGGAAGCCGTGTCTACCGCTTTACGACCTGTAACACACCGAACACAACATTCGGGAAGATTGACTGCCGTACGGAAAGTCTTTGGTTTTCATACAATTGCCAAGGTGTATATGTAGTTTTACGGATTGTCTGGTAAACCTTTTGCCTAGTTCTCTAGAGTAGTCACGTTTGATCCTTTTCGGACTCCCTAAAAGAAAAGGCTCATCTGAGCATTTGTCACTTCGGGCTCATTAAACATTCAAAGGTGACTAGAGTCATCTTTTGTCTTTTTCTTGACTCTTTAAAGATGAAAAGGTCAAGTTATGTCATTGTGACTTAAAATTTACTCGGCCACGTTCACATTTACCTTGTTAGATCTTATTTGCGTTAGATTGAGTAGGGTCCTTTCTCGTTAGTTTGCCTAGGATTTTTTGAATCGAATCATCCTGGCGGAATCGTCGATCTCGTCTCCCATCCCAAGTGACCAAGGGTCTCCTTCTTCTGCTGCTCCTGAGACACCGGTTGGTAGTGGTACTCTCCCTGTTATTCCAAGTATCCAACCGTTGAACTCCCGCACTCCAGAAGATGATTTTGACGATATACATGGAACCCTGTTTGGGAGTCTTCCGAAGAGGATACTCCTTTTACTCCTACTGGTGTTTCGGTCCCAATGTCTTCCTCTGATATGGATGACACATCTCCCATCGCGAGTGAAACACCTGTTGTGATGAGTGCTGAAACTCCTATTTCGATCGAAACCCCACCCTTCAGTGTCACCCCTCTCGGTGTCACATTTCCCTTATGCTATAGGGCTTTGAGGGATTTTATGGGTTCTAGGAACTCCTCCTCGGGTACCATGTGGGATCATAACATCACTCTCACTTCGGGATCTTTTATTCCTCAAATTCACAATACAGTTGTCACTTCAGTCCCGACTATTCCAACTGTTTATGTAGCTTCTTCAGTGCCTATTGTTAGTGCCGTTACGACATCCTCGATTGGAACCACTATTGCCGGTCCATCCCACGGTTCAGTAAATAGTGGCCAGTCGGTAACTACATCTGGAGTTGTCGATCCTACACTTATTACCCCACCTTCTTCTGGTTCCATTCCAGCACGGGGGGCATACGATCAGTATTTGCAAGCCGTCCAGAATCCAGGTGCACAAGGTCCAATTCATTACTATGACCCTATAGGGCATCATCTTTATATTGGATCCTTTCCATCTCAGCCTGTGGTTGAGGTCTCAGTCCCGTTAAATGTTGCTTGGGGTACCACTCGTTACGGTGGTGGTCAAGCACCCCTTTCGGATCAAGGACCACCTTATCAAGGTCAGTCGTCTTACATGCAGCCTTCTTATGGGCAGCAATATTACGGGCAATCTTATCCAGGGCAACCTGGAGGCCCACAAGGACAACCCTTTCAGGGACAACCTTCGGCCTATGGTGGTCCATCTTTTACTATCTTGGGCAACCCTCTAGAAATCTAGGACAACCTTATATGCAACAAGGACAACCTGGGGTCCAGTAGGGATACCCTTCCGGTCAACCCTCTGGAAATCTAGGACAATCTTATATGCAACAAGGACAACCTGGGGTCCAACAGGGATACCCTTCTGGTCAACCCTCTGGGAATCCAGGACAACCTTATATGCAACAAGGACAACCTGGGATCTAGCAGGGGTACCCTTCTGGGCAGGGTGGTCAGCCTTATGTACAACAAGTCCAACCCACTGTCTAGTCTGGTCAACTGTCTAGACATGTTGGTCAACCTCAAGGACAACCAACAGTCCAGTCCGCTCAGCCATCTGTTCCATCAGGACAACCCTCGGTTGTGTAAGGACAACCCAACACCCAACAAGCTCAACCTTCTAGGCAAGTGGGTCAATCTCAAGCTCAACCAAGACAACCTTCTGGCCAGATGGCCCAACCCCAATCCTCTCAAGGACATCTTTCTGGGCCTGCTCAACTGGGCATGCAAATGGTTGTTGCTTCTCAAGCTCTAGCCAGTTTCCAACCCCAGGCTGAGCCCCAGACCCAAGTTGGTCTTCAGATGCAAGTTGGGTTTCAGTCTCAACCTTCTTATCAAGCGTAGCCTGGTCCCTAGGCTCAATATGGAGCCCAGCAACCTTATGGTTTCCAGCAATCCCAGGGGCAAGCTCAATTTTCCTCGTACCAACATTATCAACAAATGCAGGTGACTCCTTATCAGAATTACTAGAAACAGTATGTTGCTCCTACAGGTCAAGTTGGTAATCAATGGGGTGCTGGGGGGCAAGTCCAAGGTTAGCCGTCTAGTTATGGCTATAACCCCTATGGACAAAATCCCTACAGACAGAACCCCTATGGGTCAAGTCTATCCGGACAAAATCAATGGGGGCAACCAACAACTGGTTGGAACCCTGGTGCTACCCCTTATCCATGGCCACAGATGTCCTTCAATCCTTAGTTACCCTTCTTAACAACATTGGAACTGTCGGATGTGTCCAAATTGACTAATGCTCCTATCCTCCATAATCCATTCTGGCCACCAGTTCCAACCAAGATTCCCAGTGATTGTCCCAAATTCGATGGCAAAGCTGGAGAAGACCCCCAAGCCCACGTTATGACTTATCACCTTTGGTGTTCGTCAAATTCGTGGCTTGACGATTCAATTCGGCTCCGCCTTTTTCAAAGGACTATCACCGGCTCTGCTGCTAAGTGGTATATTGAGCTAACTTGTGGATCCTTTCAATATTTTAACTCGTTGGCAATGGAATTTCTAACTCATTTTTAGTTGCCAATTCGGTATGAGACGGGAACACATCTCCTCACATCTCTTAAACAGGGCACGGCCACGCACATATCCAATCATATACATGAATGGAGATGGCATCGTCGTTTGATTAAGTTCTGGATTCCTGATCAGCTCTTGACCGATTGGTTTACAACCTCCTTTGTCCCTGCGATCGCACGAGACATTGCTATGGGGGCATGTGTAACTGAAGAGCAGGCTATTGCACGTGCTCAGTACCTCGACTTGGTTTATTCCCAGTCCAGTACCCTATATGATTATTTTCCTGACGCCCCGAGACTCAGAACATCCAAAGCTCCGCCAAAGCCATCTGTTGATGGTGTTATTGGATCTGTAAATCCGTCTTCTAAGAAATCTTCCGCGAACCCTGGGAAGCAAAATTCGAATGATTCAAATGAAAATACTTCTTAGGCTGTGTCTAATTCTGGAAATACTTTCGAGGTTAACGCCATCCAGTCCACCACGGTGGATAAAGCCTCAAAAGGGAAAAAGAAGGGAAAAGGGAAAAATAAATCTAATCAACCCAAGCAGGACTCCCCTAAACCTCCACCAGAGGAAGGAGCCAAACGTAAACCCAAGTATCCTTGTCTTATCTGTGACGAGGATCACTACACCAAAGACTACCCAAGGCGGTCCGAAGTTAGTCACTTGTTGAAAGGTGCTCCTGGGACTCCTGCGGTGCTGAAAGAACCTTTCCCCTCGCAGCAAACGCAAATGGTGGCTGACCCATCCTCATCTTCTTCTCCCTTTGGTTCTCAAGTGTTCATGGCTGGAACAATTCCCGTTCACATTACTACTCGAGCAAAAGAATATCTGTCACCTGCCGGGAAAGAGCCTGAGGTTCCCTCAAGCGCTCCTCTGTCTAGCTCTGGTTCGCTCCATATTGAGAGACCTAGCACTGGGACGCGTATTCGACCCCCTCCTAAAGGTGTACTTCGGAGATCTTCTTACAACCCTAATGCGTGTGCTGCCTAGCATTACAACATTGTTGAGGACTTAGCTCAGGCTCCGTTAGCTATGTTCGCTCTAGAAGTTATCCGGAGCTGTCCCCCTTAGAGGAAGTCCTTGCTATCGACCATCGGTGGCATCGACCCGACCAACTCGGATTTGATTACTTTGATCTCGAGAGCCATGTACCAAGACTGCCTCACCAGATTGCCTTCCTTATCCAGGTCATCATCAATTCTAAAATGATTCATCGTACGGTTATTGATGAAGGCGCTTCAACTTGCATTATGTCTGTTGCTTGTTGGAAGGCTATTGGTTCTTCGACCTTGAATCAGTCTCCTACAACCTTGGAAGCCTTTGATGGGAGAGAGTCTCGCCCTTACGGTAAATGCTTGCCTATTACTTTGAAAGGGAAGACTGTTGAAGTGGAAGTTGAAGTCGTTGATGCTAATCTTACTTACAACCTCCTCTTGGGCCGGAGCTAGACATATGCCATGCGTGCCGTGGCTTCATCTATATTTCGTGTCATTCGTTTCCCTCATCAGGGGAAAATTGTCACAGTAAACCAACTATCTTTCTTCACTTCCTCTTCCGAAGGAAACGTACCTTTTGTGGAGCATACCTCCATTCCATTAGAGAGTGTGGGAGTTGGGCTCTTTAAAGATCCCGCCCTCATGGGTGTCTTTTCACTCCTGCCTCCAAACGTCGAATCTGTCAATATGATTTCAGTTCATTCTGATTATTGGGTTCTTCCCCCCATTTACCAGATAGAATCATGGGGTGATGAGATTCTGTTGAGTCTCGCCGAGCTCAACTACGTTGAGATTGTTTCTGTATCAGCTCCTCCTCCTGAATCTGCTTCTTTGAGTAGAGGTCTTGACTCGTATGCTCATTCCCCTTAGCTTGGAGACTATGCTTCTTTGGATCCGTTAAAGGAAACATTTCCTTTTGATGAAGCCATTATAGATACTATGTCTCTCGAGGAACCCCCTTGGTCCAATCTTCACCATCATTCCTCGTTCCTCCCTACCCATCGGGAAATGGTTGCTTGTCTCAAGCAGTTTGTTCATTGTCTCCCCGCACAACCCCTTTAGACACCCATCCAAGTATATCAAGTGTACTCTGAAGGGAACATGGGAAACATCACGCAAAGCCAACCGATCGACATCTCTATTAAACCAGGTATTGTCGAGCATATCTATATTGGAGTAACTTGTACTCCTGAGGAAATTCAGCTTTATATTGGTCTTTTTCACGAGTTTCATGACGTCTTTGCTTGGTCTTACGAAGAAATTCCTGGCATTGACCCAAGCATTGTGGTGCATGAGATACCCACATATCCGGGAGCTAAGCCTGTTCGACAGCGTTTACGCCCCATGCACCCCCGAAAGGTTGTAGCCATTAAAGTGGAAGTCAAAAATCTTCTCAAGGTTGGTTTTATCTACCCCATCCCACTCACAGATTGGGCTTCCAATATCGTCCCTGTGGATTAAAAGCAGGGAACCATCAGGGTCTGTGTTGATTACCGTGATATTAATCAAGCCTGTCCCAAGGATAACTACCCCACACCCTTCATTGACCAGCTCATTGATGAGTGTGCCAGAAGTGAGATATACTCGTTTATGGATGGTTTCTCTGGTTATAACCAGAATAATATTGCGCCATTCGATCAGCACAAAACCGCCTTTATCTGTCCGTGGGGCACTTTCGCTTACAAAAAGCTCCCTTTTGGTCTAAAGAACGCCGGTGCTACCTTCCAACGCGCGATGTCTTACGCATTGCATGATATTCAACACATCGTGCAACCTTACCTGGATGATCTACCAACTCATTCAACTAAGCGTCAAAACCATCCCGCTCATCTCCGCTGTCGACACTATTGTATTCGGCTCAACCCGCATAAGTGTGTCTTCTACGTAGAGTCTAGTAGACTTCTCGGGTTCATCTTCTCCCGAGAGGGCATCCGTCTGGATCCCCTTAAATTTGAGGCCATTCTGAATCTTCCTCCCCCTGCTTCCTTGCAGCAATTGCAGAGCTTGCAGGGTAAAGCGACCTTTTTACAACGCTTCATTCCGAACTATGCCAAGGTGGCCAAAGGTTTTACGCGGTTACTAAAGCAAGACACCCCGTTTCAATGGGATGCCATCGCTCAAGAGTCCTTCGAGCATCTCAAGGCTCTCCTTGTTTCTGCTCCTTTGTTGCGTCCTCCTAATTACCATAATGATTACACTTTGTATCTGGCCACTGCCGATACCACTATTGGCATGGTTCTTGTTCAAGATGATGATGACGGCATTAAACACATCACTTATTATCTCAGCCGCAATTTATTAGATACGGAATCTCGATATGCTTACATCAAGAAGTTGGCATTGTCTGTCGTTTGTGTCGTCCAACGCTTCCGCCATTATATCTTGTTGCGCACTACGACAGTGATTTCTGATTGCAACCCAATGACGTACATCTTGTCACGTCAGCTGCTGGGGGGCAAGTACTCGAAGTGGATTGTTATCCTCCAAGAGTTCGACCTTGAATTCACTACTGCCAAGTCCAAGAAATCTCTTGTTTTCGCTGAATTGTTGTGCTCTTTACCATCTCTTACCGCTCCCTCTCGGTTAGATGACCATATTCCGGACGAAACCGTCTTCTTAATCAGCACCCTCGATCCCTAGTACGGGGATATCATTGTCTATTTACAGACGTCCTCTTTTCATCCCGAGACATCTAAGGATGCTCAATGACAGATTCGCCATCAATCTCAACCATATCGCATTGTTGGGGACACCCTGTACCGTCTTGGCGTTGATTCTATTCTCCGTCGATGCTTAACTCTCGAGGAAGCTGAGAGAGTTTTAAATGACTTCCATTCTGGCGCCTGTGGTGGTCACATGTCCGGATATGCTACTGCTTAGAAAATCCTCCGCGCTGGTTACTTTTGACCCTCCATCTTTAAGGATTGTATTCTTGCCGTCCGCTCTTGTCACGAGTGCCAAATCTACCAACGGAAGATGCTTGCGCCTCCCACTCCACTGCACCCCGTTGTTACCATCGGCCCTTTTGCAAAATGGGGAATTGATTATATGACCTGTAACCCTCGCTCGGCCGAGGGGCATGGGTATATCATTGTTGTCGTTGATTACTTCACAAAATGGGCCAAGGCGATGCCCACATTATCTAAAGATGGTCACACCGCAGCGCAGTTTATATTTAATCATGTTATCTCATGGTTCGGAGTCCCTCAAGCCATCGTCACTGATCATGGCAAGCATTTCCGTAATCATATGATGACTGAGCTTACAACCCAGTTGGGCCTACGGCACGATAGCTCGACTCCATACTATCCTCAGGCCAACGGTCAAGTAGAAGCCGTCAACAAGGTTCTAGTTACGATACTTCAATGAACCATTGGCATGCATAAGTCCAACTGGCACTTGATGTTGTTCTCTGCCTTGTGGGCCTACCGAACCTCTGTGAAGGATGCCACCAGTTTCACTCCTTTCCAATTGGTTTATGGACTGGAGGCTACCCTTCCCATCGAGTGTGAGATCCCTTCGTTAAAATTAGCCGTCGAATTACTCCCTGACACTACTCCGGTAGAGGAACGCCTTCTTTACCTGGAGCAGCTAGACGAGACTCGTCGACTAGCCTCTTTAGCTATCGAAGCACAGAAGAAGTGAGTGAAAACTCAATTCGATCACACTGTTCATCTTCGTTCTTTTGTTGAGGGAGATTTAGTCCTGCTCTACGATCAAGCCAATGATAAGATGGGGGTAGGGAAATTTGAGCCCATGTGGCACGGGCCTTACATTGTAAAGAGAGTTTTGCAAAAAGGGGCCTACGAGCTGATTGACTACGAAGGGAATCCCCTGGATAAGCCCCGGAATGGGCTTTACTTGAAAAAATATTATGCATGAATTCCAGGCATTCTATTTTTGTACATACGTGTGCTTTAGCAAGTGTGTTGTGTGTGCATGTTTTCATGTTTTTGTCTTGGTGTGTCAGCGTGATTACCGCTTATTGTGTCCTTTTGCTTCTTGGACAAATGTCTGGTTTTCCTTACATTCGTTTCGCTGATGGCGCCTCCTGCAGTACACGCAACCTGTCCTCTGCGGCATGGGTTATCTACAATCCTCATGGTGAGCTAGTAGACCTTCAAGGGGTTTGTCTAGGTTGTACCACGAACAATGTTGCTGAGTATAGTGTTGTGATTGAGTTACTAGCCGAGGCAATTAATCTCGGTATTCGAACATTGGTTGTGAAATTGGAATCTCAGCTTGTCGTCCACTAGCTCAATGGGCGATATTCCGTCAGAGACCATCGGATTTTAAGGTTATATCTACATGTTAAGTTGTTAGAAAGGGATTTTGATTTCATCACATATTAGCATATTCCAAGACGATTTAATACGTTAACTGATGCATTAGCCAATTATGTATTGGACAGACATTTTGCATAACATGTAATTTAAAATAGCATAAGAAGCATAAAACACAATAAACCATAAGGCATATATAAATATATAAAATATATATATAATATAATATATATAATATATATATATATATATATATATATATATAATATATAATATATATATAGATATCTATATATATATATATAGATATATATGTCCAAATGTTTGGACATCGTGCATCATCAAAAAATAATACATGTTTGTCTTAATACATCTTGAGACAACATGTCTCTCAAAAAATATGCATGAAAATAAAGCCTAGATGACTAATCCCTATGGTGCTCATGATAGCACATCACTGCTTGCACTAGGCGTCTCAAGAGACGGTGGATGCGACTGGGCACCCCCACCGTGTGTCTTTGGTATGCTAATGGGACATCCGCTAGCCGAGCATAATCTGGGATCCCTCGAGTGATACCCTCAAGGTTCTGGATAAGTTCTCCCCCCTCGGCACCCTCCTCCTGAGGGTCTGCTATAGGCTGGTTTCTCCTCGAGATAGGAGACATACCGGCTGGTCGCTCTGGGCCAACGTTTGCATATACATATAATCGTTGTTAGAACAAACATGTATTAACAAAAAAATTATAAAACATAAAATGAAAAAGAGGTCATACCTAACTCCTCATCCCAATCCTCTCCCTCTGGCAGTGGGAGATCAGGGTCACTTGTGAAGTCGGTCTTTGCATATGGCCAATCCTCGACCACAATCAACTGGCAACGGAGCCACCCAAAAAACTCTGGCCTCCAAGACATTTGCTGACCTCCCCCCCCTCTAGGCATCAGCGCTGCCCAACGAGCCATTCTTAGCTCTCAAGGCACTACATCAAGTATGAAGGCCCCTTGGCCCTGAAAGATTGGTAACCATTCCAAAATGAACGTCACTAGAATAGAACCATACCCAAACTGCTACAGTTTGCCTCGCTTACCTTTTGTAAGCTATCTCTTCATGTTGGTAGTCACCAATGTCGCCCAATCAAAGATAGTCGGATCCAAACACTCTGTGGCCAATATAAGTTGGTTCTTTGTTGCCTCGTGGGGTGCCTGTGCCCCCGCAGCCCATGTGATGGTAAATAACACCGCTTTGAGTGTTAGATCTTGGCTAGTGGCGATATCCACCTTTGAACTTCCGGATCCGAATTGTGCCCCTGGGCACACCCGTGCCATCACCTCCCCCATCTTCTCACCAGATGGCCTGCTACCTGTCAATAGGGGCACCGGACCTTTGCATGACAGTCCTGTGATGAAGTAGACGTCAAATACATCTAGTTCCAACACTTGGTCTCGTATATGGAACACTTGTTCGTGTTCGTCCCAAAGATTGATCAAGTACCGTAAGAGCTCCGATTGAGCTCGTAGGTAAGGCGTGAGGAAGTATTTTTTTAGCCTGCAATTCTTAAGGGCTTCCATGCAATCATCATCTGCTATGGCCAATTCATCCACTCTATCATGCTCCCTTTCCTTCCATTGGATCACCATTTTGTTCGTTTCCCTGCAGCCACAAGATAAAAAAACATAAATTAGATCTCTAGTAACCTAAGAAATGGAGTTAAAATGCATTTAAAATGTTAAAATTTGAAAAAAGGATGCGCTCAGCCATTGGCGCGACTGTTTTTAAAACAGTCGTGCCCATTGGCGCAGGCCTTTGGGATAAAAAGGCCCATTAGCGTGGGTTCGTGCCCGATACCCGCGCCAATGGGCAACCCTAATTTTTCAAACTCCCTCCACAGGGGTCAATGGGGAAAGCAAAAATGACTAAAAAATGAAATAAAATGGAGTATAATAAGGTGCCCCTTACCTGGAACTGACGGCGCTCCGAATGGTCGTACGGATTTGTCGCAATCATCACCCAAAGATCGCACACCAAAAGCACTACTGTCGCTCTCCAATGAGGTAAAATTAAAAAGTAAATTTAGTTTTTACCATTTTGACATATTTATGGCTTTTTAACTTAAAATAGGTTTTTAAAAGTCATTTTTTATGAATATTTTAATATATTTTTGTCGAAAATGGGGTTTTACACTTGTTTTTGTGCAGCGACAGGTTTTTATGCGGCTTAGACGGTGAAACGAGTTGTATTTTACAGTTTTTCAGACTCGGTAAATACATGAAAAAGTCATTATGGAGTTACCTTTCTACTCTTTTCTAACTCTCTAAACATGAAAGAATGTCGAGTTATTCCTCTCGACTCGCTAAACGTAAATGAGAGGCGGTCGTCTTTAAACTCTTTTCTGACCATGTAAAGATGAAAAGATCGTCAGGCTTTGTCATTTCAGGCTCGTTAATGGTTACGAAACGACGTGATTTCAGTCGCTTTTTTACTTTTTCAGGTCGAAGTCACTCATCATGAAAAGTACTCCTCGATCGTAATGGTCGGGCAGTTCTTTCCAGCATTTTTTTATACTTTTTCGGGCTCAAGAGACAACTTTACGAAAAAGGACACCCCTGGAGTTTACTTTTCCGTTGTCTTTTCAAACTCTCTAAACATGAAAAGACGCCGAGTTCTTCCTCTGTTAGACTCGTTAAAGCTTGATGACATTGGATTCCGTTAAAATGATGCCTTACAAGCATATGCTATCCCCGTCACGCTTGTCATCAAAAATAACCGGGGTACTCGCCAAACATGGTGGGGAAAATGGAACCAGAATCATTGTCCTGTCGGCAGTATGTCACTCTTGAACATGGTACTTGTCTACATTCGTGTCTGGGTGGGGCCATCTCATCTCTTTTTTCACTTGCTTCCATGGGTTTGGGTGATCTTGTTTGACCTCTCATCTACTCGTTGCCTTCTCACCATGACCTTTGATCATTTGATGTCAAATACTGCCAAGTCCACTATCATGCCACCGATATGTTCAAGAGAAGTTGACCTCTGTGAAATAATCAACCTCCCTTTGATAACTCACATAATCTTGATTCACAAAAACGATTACCTTCCTCTGTCTCACGTCGATGATGTGGGAAACACTATGGCCCACCTTCGATCAAGGTCGCTTCCTGTCGACTTTAGCTCATTATCCAGGAGGTTGACCTATAGACTCCCTTCAGGTTCCTTGGAGCCTGCATGCCTCAATGGCAGGTTCTTCTTGTTCGACGTGAGGTTTTCATCATTGGCCTCTGATCGAATGATTCTACGGGTGTTCGACGTCGGCTCACTGATTCACACGCCGTAGATTGTACCTATAGTACCTTGAGGGCCATTTTCATTATTGATGGTACCTCTCGCATCTGTTAACAGTTTTCATCATTGACTGGTAATCAGACGATGTTCCTGCATGTTCGACTTCGACTCCCATATTCGCATGCTTGAACTTGTACTTTGTTCGGGTCGAGATGGAGCGCAAGACACTGGATTTTGTCTATTGGGATCTAGGTTGCGATTTTGTGGATTATTATGATTATTACATGACTCATTCACTGGATGGTTGCGACCATGCCTGAGTCTATTTATTGATCCTCATTGGATGGTTGCGTCCATACCTTGGATCTAGATTCTTATGTACTCTGCTATGGATGGCTGTGCCCATACCACATATATCATGTACTTGAGATATCAGTTGTACTTCTCCACGTAGGTTTTCCGGTGGTAGTGTTTTCGGTTGGACATGTTCTTGTAAAGCATTTCACCCCTCTCTCTCTCTCGGGCCTCGTGCTTTAGGGGGCATCTGTTACACAACAATTTGTCATCATCCCTGTTACCCCTCTCCTACATCTTGGAGGACTCATTTTAGGACCTGTGAGAAGTGACATGACCTGCAAACACTTGCATTACATTCCCCTAAGAATGAACTTCATTTTCCCTGAATACATCTCCTGCTAAAAACCCATAAAAATAGCCATTTTTCCATTGGCGCGGTTACACGGTGTAACACTTGTGCCAATGGGGGAAATCCTCCAAAGAGGGCGCGCCAGTTGGTGCTCTGTCACAGAGTCACACTCGCGCCAGCCAAAATGGTAGTGTTTTTTAACAAACCAATAGCGAAAGATTCATCCTAACCAACTCCTGGACTGAATCTATCTTGAGTTGGGTGGTTTGGCTTCGAATCTCCATAGAGGGGAAGTGGTTTGCCACCTCTCATGGAAGCTTCTTTAGTGATAAACCCAATCCCATGAATATTGTGGATGATCCCAACTCCCCTTCCTCCATCTATATAATCTTGTCCATTTTCCTTAGGCAAGCTAGTTCCAAAGATTGAGAATTGTCAAGTTACCAAGAGCTTCATGCTGCAAGAGCCTTCTTCATTCCCATAAGGCCAAACCTAAGTAAGGAGATTCTTGTCCAAATAACCAAGGAAAGAGAGGCTTGTTCCCATTCCCAACAAGCATTGCAAGACATGTGTTGCTGATCACCCAGCCAAAGGAGGATTGGACGTCAGAAATATGGTTGTATTCTTCTTTGTTTATCATTAATAGACAACTATTGTTATGGTTCCACTCTTATTGTTCTTTGTAATGATGATGAGTTATATCCTTTCTAACTGATATATAGTTGCATCTATTGGATTTTATGCTTCTGTTTGTGTCGTTCTTTGTATGTGCAGGTGTCCATTCACGGAGATCGTGGGGATTGTGATCTGTCGGAGCAAAGGAACAGGAGCGTCAACTCTTCTACAAGCACTAGCGTTGGAATCCAGGTAGGCCCTCATCATTGGTCTTTAATTTGCAATTAGGAACTTGCATGGTAGCGTTGTATGATTGTTGCTAGACCCAATCTGGGCTAGTAGGGATCGCCTCTATCTGCAGAGGGGATTTACCTCCACAACACTCTACCACCAAGTTCTACCTCAAATTGCAGTAGAAGCTTCAAGCAAGAATGTCCCAAGGAGGAGAGCCTGCAATAATGTCAGAGGATGTGAAGGATTTTGGAAAGGATTTCTTAGACATGGAAGAAATGGTGAAAGTCCTCTATGAAGAGAGGAATACCAATTTTTAAGGTAAAGGGTCTAGACCTCCAAGAGGAGAATGTTATCCAAGGGAAGAAGGTAACAAGAATGGTGATAAACCACCATCTTCTCCACAATCTTCATGATTTTCTACAACTATTATGCAAGATGCTAGTGTAGAAAGTCCTTTAGAGAAGGAAGATGGACAAGTTTGTACCTTTTGTCCACATGATGTGGAAAATGAGGTTCAATTAGCACCCAAGTTTGAGGAGCTAAAAGAAGAGAGTCGAAGAATCCAAAAGGACACATCTCAAATCAAAATGGAATTCGAAAGGATCTTCGTATGCCAATCAAAGGATTCAGAAAATGGTAAGAATGTACATGCTTCTTCCTTATGCGAAAGTATTGATGTAAATTTATTTGCGGGCTTTGAAAAACACAGTAAAGGCATTGGATCCAAACTCTTGACCAAGATGTGTTACAAGGGAGGAGGCCTTGGCATAAACCAGCAAGGCATTGAAAATCCAATTGCAAATGAGGAAAGGCCTAAATACAAAGGCTTAAGCTGTGTCGCCAAAGAAGAATGGTCTTCCAGCAATGGTTCATGGGTCACATGTTCCTATTGTTGTAAGGGAGGACACTAGGAGGCAAGGTGTTGGACCTTGCACACAAAATTGGTTCCGGCGTGGTTCCTCAAACGTAAGGAGGATTTGAAGGGGAAAACGTCTCCAAAGAGAGATGAAAGCGTCAAAGAAGAGGGGAAGCATAGTTCTTCTAGCCACGTGAGTTCCTCACGCAGGAAGCGTAATCCAAAGGACAACAAATAGAGGTATAACCATTATGTTCATTCCAATTCTATTTATTTGACTGTTGCTAATTTGAATGTTGTTAAATCAAATGCTTTTCATGATGGAAAACAAAACTTGGATTTGAGTAACATGTTAAGGAAAATGTTTCCATACACCTTTTTCCTTTCATATAACCATTGTGTAGATAAGTGTGATAAGAGGAAAGCAATCATTGGGAATATGTCTATGTCTATTGGAATTAACACTGAAAGGAGAAAATCTCATCCAAATATAAAGGCAAGTGAGCTAAGAGGAGCTCAAAAGAATTTATGTACTCACTACAATATCAATGGGCATTGGGTCGAGAAGTGTTGGAAATTGTTTCCACATCTTCATCTTGGTAAGGGCAAGCAGATCATGTAAGCACCAGAAGAGGAATCGATAACAGAAAAAAGTGGCGCAAGATGTGACAATCCCTGAAATAGCTTCAGAAGAAGAGAAAGTTCAAATAGAGGGTTCATTCACCTGGTTGGGTTAAGAAATGGGTGAACCATTTGTCCAGTTGAAGTCTGTAAATTTATGTTTTGCACTAGTTGCATGTCACCATAGTTGGGTAATTTCTAAAAGTGATGTTCATAAATAAATCACTTATATGCAATGGCGTTTTCTTTAAGCATTATAATGCTAGTTTGGATTGTTGATAGTCAATTTGAATGGAAAAATTTGGGAATCAAGTTCATTCCATTTTGTAAAATGCTTTCTTGAAAACATTTTATAAAATTATTTCTTGAAAACATTTTGTAAAAATCATTTTAAGGTTGTTGTATGAGTAGTTGCAACACATTTAGTATGTTCCAAATGTGTGTAGCACTCGAGTTATATGGGTATTCACTATGTGAAGCTTGTTTTGGGGTCATTTGAAAAAGTGTTTTAGGATATTATCCTTGATAAGTATTTTGTAGATAATGTTCTTGGATTTCTTCTTGGGAAGGATGTTGTTGTGGATGGCCATAGTGACATGGACAGGTCGAGAAGGACATCAAACTTGAATTCTTTAGTCACATAGTGAAACATGTAGTTTTCAGGATATTGTACTACATATTTGCAAGGGATGCAGGTGTCAGCTCATCGCTTATGGCTCCGAAGAACTAATCTGAAATCGATCATAAACTAAAACTGAAGTAGAATTGATTAATTTCCAACAATGAATTAATTCTTAACCTTAAGTGTTGAATGTGGAAGATAGAAGGAAAGCAGTTGATTTAAGACTGAATCAATAACTTTGGAAACATAATTAAGCATGAATTTTCAGTAAGAACAGAGATAGAAAATAGCAAACATTGATTACAGAGTTCATCCCTGATGGCCTACGTCTCCGAGTCTGCTTTCAAGATGGGCATCCGCTTTATTAGGATTGATCAAAAGAGGTATTTAACACAGCAAAAACACAAAACTGAATGTGGACACATGCACTTCTGGTCTATTTCAATAGAAATATCTCTCTCCTATCTTTCCAACGCCTATCCTGGTTCCCAATTCCACCTTCATATGGCCAAGATACAGTGAAATCAATAACTGCATCTCTGGCTCAGCATCTGCTTACAAGACTCAAAATCACTCTAATACCTTTTACATGAGAAAAATGATGTATTTATAATGTTGCAGGTGCATTCAAGGCCTCTTAAGTTAATATTGGCATGTATATGCTTCTTTAAGGGTTTGTTGCACTTGGCCTTGTCACATTGTGACATTAGGCTAGGTGGTTACATTAAAAATAAACCAATCCACATATGAAACCCAAAATAGCACCTTAGATTATAGATATTCCACTAACGGTCAATAAACTATGCGAAGGTTTTGACCTTGCCCATGTGAACAAGGCGGTCACAACATAAACTGCCACCTGTAATGTTAACTCTGTGGTTCCAGTAAATAGTTGCGACTACGTGGCCTTCAACTACTCACATGCCAAATCTCCGCGGTGATTAAGACCTGTGGTTAAGTTGTTGTATTTATCTCCAAAAATGTTTGCATGAACTGGAATTTTCCACTTCAGTTAGTCTAACCCGCACAGTTTGACTGTTCAATGTATTTTGCATTTGCTTTTTAAAATAAATTCTGATTTTGGGTTTTAACATAGGTCGTAGGTTTATGTAATTATGTTTTTTAAATTTGGTTTGTCACATAGGTTTAGGACTTAGGTTTTAAACCATTGATTGCTAGTTTTTACACTTAGCTTAGGTTATAAACCTTTTTAATCACCTTATATATAAAAAAAAAACCATTACAAGTGATATTGTCACCATGTGACAATCAATCATCAAACACCATCAATCGACAATTTGGACCACATCTACCATGACGAAGTATCCAACACCGGAAGAACTGAAGACAACGCCGAACACTGAAGAACACTAGCAAAGCTGACAAAGCTGAAGATGACTTGAACTCTCTGGATACACAGGACTGACAAGATCCTCATGGTTCAATCCTCTCCACTTGAAAGCTTTTGGACCACAAAAGTTTGACTTAAGAAGATATCAGGTGTGGGTATAGTTCCCTCACTCTTGTAATATCCATCCACCTTGCCTCGCTCGAATTCATGCCCTTGAGTCCCATTCGAAGATACTCAACATCTCCATGCCTTGAATATTGAATCTTCATGTCCAAGATGGTATCTTCCTGCAACTCATTCATATACTCAGGTGCAAAATCATCAATAGTTAGAATCTGTGCATCTTCCTCGGGATCCATACAACTTGATATTTCTACATTTACAATTGAGTAAATACACATGTAAGGAGTTAAATCTAAATGGAATGCATTATTTCCAACCTTTTCCACAATCTTGAAAGGACCATGCCTGATGAGTTTCAGTTTCTTACCTTCTCCTTTCAACCTGTCTTTACTGATATATAACCATACTTGATCCCCGATCTGAAAATGATGATCGACTCAATGCTTATCATGGCACATTTTGTAATTGACCTAACTCTTCTCTAACTAATCGTGCACTGCCTTATGTATCTATTGTGTCCATTGAATGAACTTAACTTCTTTGTTTGCATCATCATGTTCGCCCACTTTATCCTCCTCACCAAACATAAAATACATCGGTGACTTTGGTAGATACCCAAAACATGTTTCGAATGGAAACTGATTAGTCGAAGAATGTAAGGATCAATTGTAATCATGTTGCACATAAGGTAAAGATTCATCCCACAACTTAATATTTTTATTTCAGTGACCTCAAATAATATGTATGACTATGTTTTTCACCACTTTTTTCTGTTTGTCAGTCTATGGATGAAAAGTTGTGCTCTTCTTTAGATTTGTGTCCATGAGTCCCCACAAAGTTAACCAAAAATCTCCTACAAAACGAGTGTCTCGATCAGAAATAATGGAAGAAGGTAACCCAAAATAAACCCATACATGTTTGAAGAACATCTTTGCAATCTATTCAGCTGTCACTTTATTTTTGCATGGAACATGAATGCACATCTTGCTGAATCTTTCAACCAAAACATACATGTAATCATGCCCTCTCCTGGACATAGGAATTCCTCCAACAAAATCCATGGAAATGTTGTCCCATGGTCGAAAAGGAACTAGAAGTGGCATGTACAAACCGATCTTTCAATTTCTTGACTTGATGGTCAAACATATCACACATCCTTTAATGTACCTAACAACAATTTCATACATACGAGGCCAGTAACAATACCTTTGAATTTGTGCCATTGTTTTGCTTACTCCAAAATGTCCTGAAATGCGAGAAGAAAGTGCTTCATGAATGACATGCGCTCTTTCTTTCTATGGTATGCATAACTTACCCAAATGGTATAACAACCTGTCATGAATATGATAATTGATTTCTTCCACTTGAGCAACATGAGTTAGTGATTCATAAATATCTTTGAAATCATCATTTCTACTATATTGTTCTATATAACTTTCATGTTTTAAAGAACTATTCTGCAGCACTACTGAATCATTCAAAGATGGTATAGAAAACATATCAGCTACTTTGTTTGTGACACCTTTCTTGTACTTAATTTCTAAGTGAAATTGTTGAAGAAATCCCATCCATCTGTAATGATGAGATTGTTGAAACTTAGTTTGATACTGAAGGTACTGAAGTGGTTGATGATTTGTGTGAATCATTGTTTCCTTACCCATTAAATAATGTTTCCATTTCTTAACGCTTTCAACCAAAGCAAACAATTATTTATCATATGTCAGATAATTCATTGCTACCTTAGAAAAACTTTCAGAATGAAAACAAATTGGTTTCCCTTTTGAAGTAAGATTGCACCCATTGCATAACCACTAGCATCTATTTCAATTTCAAATGGTTGTTGAAAATCTGGTAAAGCTAAGACTAGTGTTGTGACTAAAGGTACTGAAGTGGCTGATGATATGTGTGAATCACTATTTCCTTACCCATTAAATAACGTTTCCATTTCTTAACACTTTCAACCAAAGCAAACAGTTCTTTATCATATGTCGGATAATTCATTACTAATAAAAACTTTAAAAATGAAAACAAATTGGTTTCCCTTTTTGAAGTAAGACTGCACCCATTGCATAACCACTAGCATCTATTTCAAATTCAAATGGTTGTTAAAGATCTGGTAAAGCTAAGATTGGTGTTGTGACTGAAGGTATTGAAGTGGCTGATGATCTATGTGAATCACTATTTCCTTACCCATTAAATAATGTTTCCATTTCTTAACACTTTCAACCAAAGCAAACAGTTCTTTATCATATGTCGAATAATTCATTACTACCTTAGAAAAACTTTCAGAATGAAAACAAATTGGTTTCCCTTTTTGAAGTAAGACTACACCCATTGCATAACGACTAGCATCTATTTCAATTTCAAATGGTTGTTGAAGATCTGGTAAAGCTAAGATTGGTGTTGTGACAATTTTCAGCTTAATTTTATCAAAATATTTTTGTTGTTTTCCTCCCCACTAAAATGGAACTTTAGAACTTTAGAACCTGTTAAAGCATGTAACGGTGATGCAATCAAAGAAAATTGAGCAATAAATTTCCTCCAATACTGAATTGCACCTATGAAACTTCTAACTTCAGTCAACTTCTGTGGTCTTGGCCACTTAATGATCACATCGATTTTAGTTGGATCTATTTTCAACTCCACCTCCAACTATGTAACCAAGATAATTCAGTGAAGTTTTCCGAAACTCATATTTGGAAAGTTTAAGGTACAATTTTTCCTTGTGCAACACTTCAAACACCTACTTAACATGCCTAACATGTTCTTCCATACTGGAACTGAAAATCAGAATATCATCTAAGTATATTATGACAAATTTACCAATGTATTGGTGGAATACATCATTCATAACCTGCTTGAAAAATGTTGGACCATTACACAAACCAGAAGACATTACTAACAATTCAAATAGTCCCTTCCTAGTTTTGAATACAGTTTCCCAGATGTCATTTTCTGCTATGTGAATTTGATGATACGCACTTCTTAAATCTAACTTAGTGACATAAATAGCATTTTTTAGTTGATCAAGTAAATCATATATCCTTGGAATAGGATACCTATTTTTTATTGTGATTTTGTTTAAAGCCTTAAATTCGACACAGATTCTCCATGTCTCGTCTTTCTTAAGGTGATATTTATGCTCTTTCCTATGAAACACTGCATCATGATCATCGAGACAAGGACTTCCTAGCACTACTCCACATATGTCTGTGGGAATCACATCTAAATCCACCTCATCAATGTAATTAGTTGTTATGGAAAATTTTAACCGACACTGCTTTGTGACATTAATATGAGTTTCTTTATTTAGCCAACCTAGTGGGTATGGTCATGAATGGTTCTGTGTCTCCATACCCATTTTCTTAACTAAATCTTTAGATATTAAATTTTCCTATGATCCACTGTCAAATAATGTACCTATTTTCTTTTCCTTCAAAGTTATCCTTATGTGAAATAATTCAACCCTTTTATCCTCATTCAAATGATTTATGTTTGAAGAAGGTGCAAAAGTACTAGAACTTGAACCAGTGTTAGAATTTTTACCTGTCGAAACCATTGCGGTTATTTTACCTTCATCACCTGAGTCAGAGCCCAAATCTTGTTGGATTGTTGCATTAGCCTTCTTTTCACCTTTCTTCTTCTAGAACTTCTTTGGTCTAAGTTCTGGGTGAAGTTTCCAACATTTGGACTCATCATGTCTGATCCTCTGGAAATGAGTACAAGTAGGTATTTCACTTGCCTTCAAAGTTGTTGTTGATCTCTTTCCCAAATTTCCCTTCCTCTTGTTGTCTTTAGAATCCTTGATTTCCAACTGTCTATATGGTTTCTGTGAAAACTTGAACGGTTTGCCACCTGATTCAATATGTATGGCTTAAACACACACTTCATCAAAGTCATCAGGATTAAACATCAATAATATATGTTGTAAATATGAATGTAAACTAACATTGTACTTTAATAAAGTTTCATGTGTATCCAATGGAATACCAAGTGTCAAAGCTTTCTTCCTGAACTCCTGAGTAAAATCTTGAACATTCTACCCCTTACCTTGCCTCAAATTTTGCCAATCAATAACATCTTGTTGCATGTGTCCCAGAGGATAGAGTTGTTTACTGAGAGCTTTTAAAAGCTTAGACCATGAAGATATGACTTTACCTTTCCACTTTACATCTATTTGAGTTTTACTTTCCCACCAGATTAAAGTTGTTCCCCCCATTGTAAGTGTAGCTAACTGAATTTTTGTTTTATCATCAGAAATGTTCTAAATTCGAAAATACACTTCAAACTGCTTAATCCAGTTATCTAACTTTTCAGGATTCATTTTGCCATCATAAATAGGAAGCTAAAATTTTACATCAAGTTCCAAAAGAGATGTTTTCTTAGGTTTGTTTTATGTTTTAGAATCTAAACTAGAAGAAGAAGATGATGATGATGATGATGGAGAAGATGGAGGAGAAAATGGAGTAGCAGAAAGGATGAACAGAACAATCCAACAAATGGCTCGTGCTATGCTTGATGAGTCTGGAACTCCCGCAACCTTCTGGGGTGAATTTTCATATGCTGCGGTCGTTATTCTCAACAAAACAAATGTCCGAGCAAACAACACTCAAACTCCGCAAGAGCTTTGGCATGGTAAGACTCCTTCAGTAAAACACTTCAAAATTTTTGGGAGCAAATGCTATATCAAGAACACTGATGAACATCTTGGCAAACTTGAACCTAGAGCAGATGAAGGCATTCTTCTTGGATATTCTCCCTACAGCAAAGCATATAAGTGTTATAACAAAAGAGTCGAAAGAATTGTTGACAGCATTGATGTAGTGGTTGATGAAAAAGGATACATCCCTAGACAAGTAAATCATGAAGATATCGAAGAGGATGAATACTACCCTCAAAATCAAATTGATGGTGAAGAAGAAACCCATGAGGAGCCAGAAGAATAGATAAGGGTAGAAGAGAAGACTCCATCTAGGTATGTTCAAAAGAATCATCTTGAATCTCAAATTTTGCGGCAGAAGGAAGCAGGTGTACAAACTAGAAGAACAATTGCAGAAGCTTCAAGCTACCTGGCATTGCTTTCCTCCACTAAGCCACAAAATGTAAAAGAGGCATGCAAAGATGAATGCTGGGTCAAGGAAATGGATGAAGAACTTGAGCAGATTGAAAAGAACAACACTTGGGAGTTGGTTCCTAAACCAAAAGATAAGAATGTCATAGGAACAAAATGGATCTTCAAGAACAAGTTGAATGAGAATGGGGAAGTTATTAAAAACAAAGCTAGACTTGTTTGTGAAGGGTATGCTCAACAAGAATGGATAGACTTTGAAGAAACTTTTGCTGCTGTTGCTAGACTTGAGGCCATCCGAATGTTCCTTGCTCTCTCAAGTTTTCAAAAGTTCAAAGTTTTTCAAATGGACATGAAATCAGCCATTCTGAATGGGGACTTAGAAGAAGAAGTGTACATTGAGCAACCAGATGGTTTCATCCTTGCGAATGATCCAAAACTTGTATGCAGACTAAAAAAGGCTCTCTATGGTCTTAAACAGGCTCCAAGGGCTTGGTACTATCGGTTGGACAGATATATTCATCAACAAGGTTTTTCAAAAGGATCAGCAGATAGCAATCTTTATATCAAAATAGAAAATAACAAATTGCTAATACTTGTTGTGTATGTAGATGACATTATCTTTGGAAGCAATGAAGAAGCCATGAGTCAAAGCTTTGCCTTGGTGATGCAGAAAGAATTCAAAATGTCTTTGCTTGGATAACTGACATTCTTTCTTGGATTGCAAATCCAAAAAAATGAAGGCGGGATCTTCTTGTCTCAAACCAAGTATCTCAAGCAGATTTTAAAGAAATATGGCATGGAAGATGCAAAACCAGTATGCACCCCCATGGTCACAGGATGCAGTCTCAGTGCAAATGATGAATCAGCAGTAGTGCATCAACCAACCTATAGATCTATGATTGGAAGTCTACTTTATTTGACAGGTACTCGACCAGACATCATGCATGCAGTGGGAATAGTTGGAAGATTTCAGGCAAATCCAAAGGAAGCTCATCTTCAGGCAGTGAAGAGAATCTTTAAGTACCTTCAAGGAACTCAAAACTATGGCTTATGGTATCCTAGAGATACAGATCTCACACTTCATGCTTATACAGATGCAGTTTGGGCCGGAAGCGTGGACGACAGGAAGAGCACAAGTGGTGGTGCATTCTTTATGGGTTCCATATTAGTATCTTGGTTGAGCAAGAAACAGAGTTTGATTGCTTTATATACTGCTGAAGCAGAATATGTGGCTGCTGCATCTTGTTGTACTCAACTTCTTTGGATGATGCAGACCTTGCAGGACTTTCAAATCACTTGTACTCCACCTATCTCCATCTTATGTGATAATACAAGTGCAATCAGCATTTCAAAGAACCCAGTCATGCATTCATAGACCAAGCACATACCGATCAAGTATCACTTTCTCAGGGAACAAGTGATTAAACAAAAGGTCAAATTGGAGTATGTTCCTTCTAAGGAACAAGTTACTGATGTTCTCACCAAACCATTGGTTAGGGAGACCTTTGAATACCTTAGGCAAAAACTGGGGCTAGTTGATGCATCATCTTGTTTTTAACTTTCATCTGTTGGTTGTACGTGAGGTTTATATGTGGTATACGCATACATTGGATGGTTTATGGATTGGTCGTAGATCGAATGGCACAAGTTTAGGGGGAGCATATAATGCATTGTTGGAATTATGGAGGAAGTACAGAAGGAGATCATGGATGCTGGTCTGAATATTGCTGCAATATGTCTCTTGGTCATTTATGGTCTTTGCAGATCTGGTTTATAGTCAGGGGGAGCATGTTCTTAGGGGGAGCATAACCCTTTGCCATTGATGTCAAAGGGGGAGAATGACGTTGAGGATCTTGAGGTTGCCATCAAGTCCAAAGGGGGAGATTGTTGGCATTATGATTCTGGTATGGCTCTATGATATAGGTGTTGTACTTGATGGCAACTCACTCAAGTGGCAATGGTCTGTTCAGGCTCTCAAAATGATGGAAATTATGAGGCTCGCAGGTGAATGGTTCAAAAGGTGCGGACCCGCAGGTTCACTGTCCAGGAGGTGCGGTCATACCTGTAGGTTACTCGTTCGGAAGGTGCGGAACCCCAGTTCACTCACTTCAAGGCAGAGAAGCGTGCTCACGTGGGGTTTCTTATATTTGGCCCGTGGTATAGGATCTATTTTAGCCCCAGTTTGGATCCCTTGTATTGGTTATTGATGGTTTTGTCCCATGGTGTGAATAAGGGCTTGATTATAAAGAGGGAAGGAGATCACTTGGCTAAGGCACCTTTCAATTGAATATCTTAAGATCTAAAATATTGGGTTGTCAATGTTAAATGCTTGATCTAAACCAAAGTAAATTTGAAGGTGAATCTATGAAGTCGTGATCTCTCGGGCACATGATCAGATCTGTGCATCTGACTGTCAGTGGCACATTGGAGGGCTGTTAGTTCGGTTCCAATCAAAGGTCCGTAGGTAATTCACAGTGCAGATGTGGAGGCTCACAGTTCGGTGAAAGGTGCAATGCGGTGGTACGCAGTCCGACGAAAGGAACAGTGTGGGGGCTCACAGCGCGATCGAAGGCGCAGTGCGGTGATACAATAGAAGTACGCAACGTAGCAGAGGGTACAATGCAGAGGCACGCGACTAAGCAGAAGAAGCAGTGTGGAGCAAGGTCAGAGGTACGCGGCGTGATACAAGGAGAAGCTGCGGAGGTACATAGAAGTACGCGGCGCGATAGAAGCAGAAGGTGCACTGGCACAGTAGAAGTACGCAGCACGACAGGAGGCGAAGTGCAGAGATACGCAGGGTAGTAGAATGCACTTTGCGTGGATACGCAGGATAACATAAGGTTGGGTGCGGAGTCACGCAGTCTAGATAAGGGAAAACTACGGATCTGTCTTAAAAACAATTGTTGATTATCTTTTATTTATTGCTGCAGAGTTTTGGGTTTATATTTCTGGTACTTCTTTCTGTTTACAACATTCTAAGAAGTTGGGTGACTCTTGATTGATTGTATAAGGAGTTTGGATGATTGGCATGTACTTGATGATTATTTGATCTTCTTGGATCCAGTTTGAAAATTTATGAAAAGTGGTCCTTGAAAGAAAAGAAGTAAGGGGGTTGTAGCTCCCTTCCAGGAGAGACTAGAAAATGAGAGAGAGTTGTAGCTCTTTGCAAGTTGCAGCCTGCATACTGGTAAAGGACTGCACCAGTACAAGATCATTGTAAAAGGAGTTTCTAATTGAAAGAAGATACAGACATATTGCAGCAGGTGGTTTTCACCCACATTGGGTTTCCACCTTATATCTGGTGTTCTTTGGTTTGGCTATCTGTTTTTCTTGTTCATGCTCATTATTTTATGGTACTAACATACAAAGTAATGATCAATATCTGAAGAATAATTCAAAGTATAAATAAAGAAGATATATTGAAAAGAATTTGATAATACTGATTCACCCCCCCTCTCAGTATTATTTCCAATAGAGCAAATCGAATTTCAAGGGCATGGACAAGGCCAAGGTGGAGGAGGAACTGGAAGAGGTTGTGGACAACTGATTTGTTACAATTGTGTAGGGCCAGGACATTATGCCCATGATTGTATGAATCCAACGTACCCGTCATGTCTGTATTGTACCTTGTTTGATCATGAAACGAAGGATCGTCCTACGTTGATAACTAGGATACGTGACAAAGGAGCGCTATAACCTACCCTGACTCAGAACCTGCAGATGATGAGGTCTGAGTCATGCGAGGAAGATCCAAATGTGAACATTGTGCTAGGAAGTGGAATTACGACGGGAGATGATAAAGGCAAACAGCCCGAAGATAGTACTTAGGTTCGCAAGGCTCCAACGAAAGAAGTAGAGTTTGATTTGGAGTGCGCTAAGGAACCTTCATGGAAGCTAAGAAGAGCTTTGTTGATGCCTCCACTTCAGGAAGCAAAGATAGATTGGAGCCGGAAATGGACCCATCTATTCTTACAATGTTCCTAGAAACATGTATGAAGCTACTGCGTGACAGTGAGGCTATAAAGGGATTGCAAGAACTCATTAACAAATGTGTTGGGACTATGCCAAGAGATCCATGCATTGTACCAAATATTGGAAAGCATGCGAAGAGGATGGGAAGAGAAATGAGGTTGACTGTGTAGACTGGAGAATATGAGATGGACCAAGTAATTCTAGACCTAGGATCAGACGTGAACATTCTGCTGAAGCAAACATGGGAGCACATGGGAAGACCTACGTTGCAATGGTCTCCTATCCAGTTGTGAATGGTGAACCAGCAAAAGATAATACCTATGGGGAGATTGCAGGGAATCACCGTGGATATTGAAGGGGCGATCACACTAGAAGACTTGAAGTGATAGAGATTGTTGATGATAGAAATCCCTACCCCACGCTCTTATGAATCGATTGGGCCACTGACATGAACAGGGTGATTAATCTAAAGAAGTGCAAGATGATTTTTGAGAAAACGTCTCTGTGTGTAGTCGTACCTTTGGACCCTACAGAAGGATCGAGCTACATAGAGCTAGTGTGAGTCTATGGAAGCAACGATGATTTGGACTGCATCTACAAGAAAACAACGTGAGAGCAAGACTGGGTAAATCCCACCGCGGACGGATGAATCTCATGGTAGCGTGAAAGCTCTTGTACATCAGATTCAGATGAAGAGATAGAGCAATGGCAGAACCGGTTACATGAGGTAACCACACTGAACTATAACATGATGACAAGATCACTGCACTGTGTATCGACAGAAATGAGATATTTTCCTACTTATGATGGATTAAGGGAGGTAGATGCTTTCTTGGATAGATTTGAAAGAGAGGTGCCAGAAAAGTAACATTTCTAGGCTTTGAAGTGGGTACTGCGCGCTATGCTTGCGAGGTGGTGGGGTATGCACCAAGGAATATTTGAGGACTGGTGCAAATGCAGGAGAATGATGCACATGAATTTTGGGAAGCCTCAAATGCGACTAATAGACAAGTTTGATAGATGGGATGATCCACACGCGCACCTGGCCAAGTAGACAAAGGTCTATGGAGAAGAGCCACAATATGAGTGGGTGCACCTATTCTTTCATACCATAGATGTTATACCCATGAACTGGTACATAGATATGGAGCTCTGCCATGGGATGGGTGCATGGGATATCCTGCGCGAAGGGTTCCTATTAACCTTCACTTTTGAGGATCGTTGGTGGGACACTATTGACGATGTGCTACAAGTAGTAAAAGTAGCTATCTTTAGGATATCATAGGAGCCGATAGAATTGATTCAACCTAAATGGGCTACTCAGTTGAGTTCCGTGCTGGAATGTTATATTGTAAATGTTGAAGAAGATAACGAGGATCTGTGGAAAATTAACATTCCAGAAACAAAAGGCTATTGTGAGGTTCAAGGACCATTGATTGAAGACCTTGACATAACCACGTCGATAAAGACAAAGTAGGTGAACATTGATACAGAGGCCGAACCTATGTATGCAACTCTCAATGACTACTGGGACAATGCAACAGTGGATAAGGTCACTGAGTTACTCCGTGAGTACCAGGACTTATTCTTGACCAAGTTCACAGATTTAAAATGAATCATCAGATACTTAGGAATGATGAGGATCACATTAAAGCCTGACATGAAGCTAGTTAAGTAGAGGCCTTATCGCTTAAATTCGAAATACAAGGAAAAGGTCCACGTAGAACTAGACAAAATGCTCACAACAAGAGTCATTGAGCCGATGGAAGAATCCGATTGGGTAAGCCCTATGGTGGTGCAAGAAAAGAAGTAGAAGGGCGAGATAAGAATATGCATGGATATCAAGAAATTGAATGATGCATGTGTGCATGATCCATTCCCAACTCCGTTCACAGATGAAGTATTGGGAAATGTTGATGGGCAGGAAGCATATTCTTTCACTGATGGGTTCTCAGGGTACCACCAGATCAAAATCACACTGGAAGATAGGAGCAAGACAACCTTCATGACTGAGTGGGGTTGCTTTCTAAACACTATTATGCTGTTTGGCTTGAAAAAACATGCCGGCCATCTTTTCATGCGTGGTTGTTGCAGCATTCAAGGAATATATCCACAAGTTCTTGGAGGTTTATTTTGATGATTGGATTGTATTTGGGTTGGTTAAGCACCATGTAGCAAGCTTACGCTTGATGATGGATACCTACCGAAGATACCAAATCATCCTTAACCTCAAGAAGTGTTCGTTCTTCATTCCTTTTGGGAACTTGATGGAACATTTGGTTTGCAGACAAGGGCTGATGGTAGATCCTGCGAATATTGTGGTGATTCTGAATTTGGAAGTGCCGTGAAGTGTGAAATAGCTGCGCACTACCCTGGGACATACGGGTACTACAGGAAGTTCATCAAACGATATGCCCAGATCACCATGCTGATGGAGAAGTTGTTGAAAAAGGAAGTCAAGTTTTGCTGGAATGATGATTGTAAGAAAAGCATGGATGTACTAAAAGAAAAGATGGCCATTGCGTCGATCCTGGTCTTCCCAAAAAGGGACGAGGAGTTTCATGTCCATGTTGACGCATCGTGTATAGCGCCGGGAGTGGTACTAACACAGGATGGTGGAGAGGGCTTGGATCACCCTATTACATTCGTGAGTCACAGATTGTCTAAAGAAAAAAAAAACTATTCCACCACTAAATGTTAGGGATTGGCTATGGTGTATGCGCTCTAGAAATATCGACACTATTTTCTAGGGGGACACTTCAAGATGTATACAGATCATTCTGCACTAAAATACTTGGTAAATATGCCTGTGTTGGGGGGGCGCATATGCAGGTGGCTTTTATTGTTCCAAGAATATGATTTTGAAGTTGTTGTGAAGCTTGGACGACTAAACATGGAACCAGATCACCTATCACGCACTGAGATAGGAGAGGAACCTACTAGTCTGGAGGAAGGATTACCTGATGCACAACTCTTTGTTGTGCACGTAGTGGATGGACACTTTTAAGATATAATCCACTTTCTCACAATTGGAACTGCGTTGAAAGAGTACTCCGTCAATAGAAGAAGGAACTAGTGGTGCGCACGATAGATTTTTCTATCATTGCGTGGCACCTATATAAGATGGGCAATGATGAGATACTGTGAAGGTATGTACCTGAATTTGAACGAAGCCATATCCTCGTGGATGCGCTATGGGAGGACACTATGCAGGGAGAGCAACCACATAGAAGATTCTTTGTGTAGGGTTGTGGTGGCCGACCGTTCATCTATATTCAAAAGCACATTGCAAGGCCTATGATGTATGTTAAAGAACAGGTAAACCATCGCAGTGGGATGAGATGCCTTTGAATCTGCAAATGACACTGTAGCCCTTTGAAAAGTGGGCGATCGACTTCGTAGGACTTATCAAACCTTAAGGAAAAATAGGCATGAGATATATTATCACTGTGACAGAGTACCTGACTCGTTGGGAAGAGAAAATGGTAAAAGATTGCATGACTGCCACAACCAAAAAGTTTCTGTTTGAACACATATTGACACAATTTGGATGTCTGAAGATCTTGATGAGTAATCACAGTACACATTTCTCGAACGAAACAATCAACGCATTGACATAATAGTTTCAGGTGTATCATCAGAAAAGTACACTGTATGACCCACAAGCTAACGGGATAGTAGAAGCATTTAACAAAATACTGGAGACTACGCTGACCAAAGTATGCAATGTGCAGCGAAGTGATTGGGACCTATGTGTACCTATAGTATTATGGGCTTATAGGACGTCGTGCAAGAAACTGACGGGATAGACACCTTTCTGGCTGGTCTATGGAGTGGAAGCTGTAATGCCAATGGAGTATATTGTGCCTAGTCTACGCATAACAACGCTCATAGGTATGACGGAACGCGGAGCCCTAGAGGAGAGCCTCGTGTAGTTGGAGGAACTCGAAGAAGAACAGTTTCTGGTTGGATTCCATTAGTAGGTACAAAAGCAACGTGAAAATGCTTGACACGATCGAAATATTAAGTTGTACGCCTTCAAGGTGAATGATTTGGTGTTATTGTATGATAGTAAGTTTGATAAATTCCTGGGAAAATTCAGAATGCATTGGCTGGGACCATATGTTATTAAGGATGTCACAGACGGAGGTGTGGTGCAATTGGTAAAGCTAAATGGATAACCTTTCCCAGGCAAAGTGAATGGCAATCGGTTGAAGCCATACATGGGTAGCCCGACTATCTGACTAGCCGACAAAAGCACAATCAAGTTTGGCATGGTTGAATGCAATCTTTTGTCTACTCTAATGAAACAAAATCTGAAGCTCACATCGAAACAAGGGAATGAGTTTATGGATGAAACTAAGATTATACATCTTGTAGGATGTCTTATCTACCTCTCCACTACCAAACTAGATATTTCATTTTCTTTTGTAATCCTTTCCATATTTATGCAAAAGCCTTGCAAAGGACATTGGTATTCTACAAAAGGAGTTCTAAAGTACTTGAAAGGAACTCAATACTTTGGAATGAAATACTCGTAGGTGGATGCATTCATTTTGATTGGATATTATAATTCAGAATTTAACAAAGCTAAGGAAAACAAAGTGTTTACTTCACACTATATTATGTGTCTTGTATTATGAGTTGTCTCCTCAAGGTCACACAAATATCTAGTTCCAATAGATTACATGACAAAGGCATAACATTTGGCAACTGCAGAAGCAACAAAGGGGATTGTGTTGCCATGGACTGAGATCTGTCTTCTCGAAATCTCAAGGATAAAGATTGAAAGAAGAACTGCTGACCTGCAATATATATATTCTGGTCAGAGGATTCTTCTCTCAAACTATCATTCATAATCTATCATTTTCGGTCCTGATGATGGACCCCCTTTGGGGTTCGAAACGTTGACATAATGCACATAATACTATGGATAATCCAGATTATACTACTCCAAATAACCATCACAGAAGTTTAAAGTCTAACATAACTTCCTTGTATAGAGGGGATACATGGAATAAGATCTGACTTCTCAAAATCTCAAGGATAAATATTGAAAGAAGAACTGCCAACCTGCAATATATATATTCTGCTCGGAGGATAATTCTCTCAAACTATCATTCATAATATATCATTTTCGGTCCTGATAATGGACCCCCTTTGGGATTCGAAATGTCGACATAATGAACATAATACTGTGGATAATCTGGACCACTTCAAATAACCACCACATAAGCTTAAAGTCTAACATAAATTCCCTGTATGGAGGGGATACATGGAATGAGATCTGTCTTCTCAAAATCTCAAGGATAAAGATTGAAAGAAGAACTGCCAACATGCAACATATATATTCTAGTCGGAGGTTTCTTCTCTCAAACTATCATTCATAATCTATCATTTTTGGTCTTGATGATGGACCCCCTTTGGGGTTCGAAACATCGACATAATAAACATAATACTGTGGATATTCTAGATCACTCCAAATAACCACCACAAAAGATTAAAGTCTAACATAGATTCCCTTTACAGAAGGGATACATGGAATGAGATCTATCTTCTCGAAATCTCAAGGATAAAGATTGAAAGAAGAATTGTTGACCTGCAAAATATATATTTTGGTCGGAGGATTCTTCTCTGAAACTATCATTCATAATCTATCATTTTCGGTCATGATGATGGACCCACTTTGGGGTTCGAAACGTCAACATAATGAATATAATACCATGGATAATTTGGATCATACTACTCCAAATAACCACCATAGAAGCTTAAAGTCTAACATAACTTCCCTGTATGGAGGGGATACATGGAATGAGATCTGTCTTCTCAAAATCTCAAGGATAAAGATTGAAAGAATAAATCCTGACTTGTTATATATATATTATGGTCGGATGATTCTTCTCTCAAACTATCATTCATAATCTATCATTTTCGATCCTGATGATGGACCCCCTTTGGGGTTTGAAACGTCTACATAATGAACATAATACTGTGGATAATCTGGATCATACTTCTCCAAATAACCAACACAGAAGCTTAAAGTCTAACATAACTTCCCTGTACGAAGGGGATACATGGAATGAGATCTGTCTTCTCGAAATCTCAAGGATAAAGATTGAAAGAAGAACTACCAACCTGCAATATATATATTCTAGTTGGAGGATTCTTCTCTCAAGCTATCATTTATAATATATCATTCTCGATCCTAATGATGTACCCCATTTGGGGTTCGAAACGTTGACATAATGAACATAATATTATGGATAATTCGGACCATACTACTACAAACAACCACCACAAAATCTTAAAGTCTAACATAACTTCCCTGTATGGAGGGGATACATGGAATGAGAACTGTCTTCTTGAAATATCAAGGATAAAGATTGAAAGAAGAACCGCTGACTTGCAATATATATATATTATATATATATGTATATTCTGGTTGGAGGATTCTTCTCTCAAACTATCATCCATAATTTATAATTTTCGGTCCTAATGATGGACCCCCTTTGGGGTTCAAAACATTGACATAATGAACATAATACTGTGCATAATCTGGATCATACTACTCCAAATAACCACCATAGAACCTTAATGTCTAACATAACTAGCCTATACGAAGGGGATACATGGAATGAGATGTGTCTTCTCGAAATCTCAAAGATAAAGCTTGAAAGAAGAACTGTCGACCTACAATATATATATTATATTCGGAGGATTCTTCTATCAAACCATCATTCATAATCTATCATTTTCGGTTGTGATGATGGACCCCCTTTGGGGTTCAAAACATCGACATAATGAACATAATACCTTGGATAATATGGATCATACTACTTCAAATAACCACCACAGAAGCTTAAAGTCTAACATAACTTCATTGTACGGAGGGGATACATGGAATAAGATCTGTCTTCTCAAAATCTCAAGGATAAAGATTGAAAGAAGAGTTGCCGACCTACAATATATATATTCTAGTTGGAGGATTCTTCTCTCAAACTATCATTCATAATCTATCATTTTCGGTCCTAATAATGGACCCCCTTTGGGGTTCGAAATGTCGACATAATGAAAATAATATTGTGGATAATCCAGATCATACTACTCCAAATAACCACGACAGGAGCCTTAAAGTATAACATAACTTCCCTGTACGGAGGGGATACATGGAATGAGATTTGTCTTCTCAAAATCTCAAGGATAAATATTGAAATAAGAACTCCCGACATGCAATATGTATATTTTAGTTGGAGCATTGTTCTCTCAAACTATAATTCATAATCTATCATTATCGGTCCTGATGATGGATCCCCTTTGGGGTTCGAAACTGCGACATAATGAACATAATACTGTGGATAATCCAGATCATACTACACCAAATAACCACGATAGAAGCTTAAAGTCTAACATAACTTCACTGTATAGAGGTGATACATGGAATGAGATCTATCTTCTCGAAATCTCAAGGACAAAGATTGAAAGAAGAAATGTCAACTTGCAATATATATATTCTGGTTGGAGGATTGTTCTCTCAAACTATCATTCATAATTTATCATTTTAGGTCCTAATGATGGACCACCTTTGGGGTTTGAAACGTCGACAGAATGAACATAATACTATGGATAATTCGGATCATACTACTCCAAACAACCACTATAGAAGCTTAAAGTTTAACATAAATTCCCTATATGGAGGGGATACAAGGAATGAGATTTGTCTTCTTGAAATCTAAGGGATAAAGATTGAAAGAAGAACTGTCGACCTGCAATATATATATTCTGGTTGGAGGATTCTTCTCTCAAACTATCATTCATAATCTATCATTTTCGGTCTTGATGAGGGACCCTCTTTGGGGCTCGAAACGTCGACATAATGAACATAATACTGTGGATAATCCAGATCATAATACTCCTAATAACCACCACAGAAGCTTAAAGTCTGACATAACTTCCCTGTAAGGAGGGGATACATGGAATGAGATTTGTCTTCTCGAAATATCAAGGATAAAAATTGAAGGAAGAATTGCCGACCTGCAATATATATATTTTGGTAGGAGGATAATTATTTCAAACTATCATTCATAATCTATCATTTTTGGTCCTAATGATGGACCCTCTATGGGGTTCGAAATTTCGACATAATGAACACAATACTGTGGATAATCCGGATCATACTACTTCAAATAACCACCACAGAAGCTTAAAGTATAACATAATTTCCCTGTACAGAGGGGATACATGGAATGAGATCTGTCTTCTTGAAATCTCAAGGATAAAGATTGAAAGAAGAACTGCCAACGTGCAATATATATATTATGGTTGTAGGATTCTTCTCTAAAACTATCATTCATAATCTATCATTGTCAGTCCTGATGATGGACCCCCTTTGGTGATCGAAACATTGACATAATATACATAATACTATCGATAATCTGGATCATACTACTCCAAATAACCACCACAAAATCTTAAAGTCTAACATAACTTCCCTGTATGGAGGGTATACATGGAATGAGTTCTGTCTACTCGAAATCTCAAGGATAAAGATTGAAAGAAGAACTGTCGATCTACGATATATATATTCTGGTCGGAGGATTCTTTTCCCAAACTATCATTCATAATCTATCATTTTCAGTTTTGATGATGGACTCCCTTTGGGGTTCAAAATGTCAACATATTGAACATAATAATGTGGATAATCCCGATCATACTACTCCAAATAACCACCACAGAAGCTTAAAGTCTAACATAACTTCCCCGTATGGAGGGGATAAATGGAATGAGATCTATCTTCTCAAAATATCAAGGATAAATATTGAAAGAAGAACTGCAGACCTGCAATATATATATTCTGGTCAGAGGATTCTTCTCTCAAAGTATCATTCATAATCTATCATTTTTGGTCCTGATGATGGACCCCCTTTGGGGTTCGAAATGTCGACGTAATGAACATAATAATGTTGATAATCCTGATCATACTACTCCAAATAACCATCACAGAAGCTTAAAATCTAACATAACTTCCCTCTATGGAGGGGATACATGGAATGAGATCTATCTTCTCGAAATCTCAAGGATAAAGATTGAAAGAAGAAATATCAACCTGCAATATATATATTCTGGTCGGATGATTCTTCTCTCAAACTATCATTCATAATCTATCATTTTCGGTCTTGGTGATAGACCCCCTTTGGGGTTCGAAACGTCGACATAATGAGCATAATACTGTGCGTAATCTGGATCATACTACTCCAAATAACCACTACAGAAACTTAATGTCTAACATAACTTCCCTGTATCGAGGGGATACATGGAATGAGATTTGTCTTCTCGAAATCTCAAGGATAAAGATTGAGGGAAGAACTCCCGACTTGCAATATATATATTCCGGTAGGAGGATTCTTCTCTCAAACTATCATTTTCGGTCCTGATGATGGACCTCCTTTGGGGTTTGAAACATCGACATAATGAACATAATTCTGTTGATAATCCTGATCATATTACTAAAAATAACCACCACAGAAGCTTAAAGTCTAACATTACTTCCCCGTATGGAGGGGATACATGGAATGAGATCTGTATTCTCGAAATCTTAAGGATAAAGATTGAAAGAGCTACCGACCTGTAGTATATATAGTATATTCTACTTGGAGGATTCTTCTCTCAAACTATCATTCATAATCTATCATTTTCAGTCCTGATGATGGACCCCCTTTGGGGTTCGAAACATCGACATAATGAACATAATACTGTGGATAATATGGATCATACTACTCCAAATAACCACCATGAAGCTCAAAGTCTAACATAACTTCCCTGTATGGAGGGGATACATGGAATGAGATCTGTCTTCTCGAAATCTCAAGGATAAAGATTAAATGAAGAACCGCCGACCTGCAATATATATATTCTAACCTGAGGATTCTTCTCCCAAACTATCATTCACAATCTATAATTTTTGGTCCTGATGATGGACCCCCTTTGGGGTTCGAAATTTCGACATAATGAACATAATACTATGGATAATCCAGATCATACTACTCCAAATAACCACCATAGAAGCTTAAAGTCTAACATAACTTCCTTGTACGGAGGGGATACATGGAATTAGATCTGTCTTCTCGAAACCTCAAGGATAAAGATTGAAAGAAGAACAGCCGACCTACAATATATATATTCTGGTGGGAGGATTACTCTCTCAAACTATCATTCATAATCTATCATTTTCAGACTTGATGATGGACCCCCTATGGGGTTTGAAACGTCGACATAATGAACAAAATATTGTGGATAATCTGGATAATACTACTCCAAATAACCAACACTGAAGCTTAAAGTCTAACATAACTTCCCTGTATGGAGGGGATACATGGAATGAGATCTATCATCTCGAATTCTCAAGGATAAACATTGAAAGAAGAACTGCTGACATGCAATATATATATTCTGGTCAGAGGATTCTTCACTCAAACTATCATTCATAATCTATCCTTTTTGGTCCTGATGATGGACTCACTTTGGGATTCGAAACATCGACATAATGAACGTAATATTGTGGATAATCCAGATCATACTACTCCAAATACCCACCACAGAAGCTTAAAGTCTAACATAACTTCCCTGTATGGAGGGGATACATGGAATGAGATATGTCTTCTTGGAATGTCAAGGATAAAGATTGAAATGAGAACTGCCGACCTACAATATATATATTCTGGTCGGAGGATTCTTCTCTCAAACTATCATTTATAATCTATCATTTCCAGTCCTGATGAGGGACCCCCTTTAAGGTTTGAAATGTCAACATAATGAACATAATACTGTGGATAATCCAGATCATACTACTCCAAATAACCACCACAGAAGCTTAAAGTCTAACATAACATATTGTACGGAGGGGATACATGGAATGAGATCTGTCCTATCGAAATCTCAAGCATACAGATTGAAAGAAGAACTTTCGACCTGCAATATATATATTCTGGTTGGAGGATTCTTCTCTCAAACTATCATACATAATCTATCATTTTTGGTCCTGATGAAGGACCCCTTTGGGGTTTGAAACGTCAACATAATGAACATAATATTGTGGATGATATCAATCATACTACTCAAAATAACCACCAGAGAAGCTTAAAATCTAACATAACTTCCCTGTAGGGAGTGGATACATGGAATGAGATCTGTCTTCTCGAAATATCAAGGATAAAGATTGAAAGAAGAACTGTCGACCTACAATATATATATTCAGTTCATAGGATTCTTCTCACAAAATATCATTCATAATCTATCATTTTCGGTCCTGATGATGGGCCCCCTTTAGGGTTCGAAACGTCGACATAATGAGCATAATACTGTTGATGTAGAAATTTTGAATAATTTAACACATATTCAATAGAGATTATCCTGATCATGTACTATTGCGGAAAACATACACAATACATAAGCTCCTCTATGTTGATCATCAATATAGCAGCATCAATAACAATAAAACATCAAGAG
>APFE030589737.1:3922-19636 GCA_000404065.3 Pinus taeda | reverse complement strand
TGAGTTCTAACTGAAGTCATGCATGCAAATATTAGTCATCCCATAGGTAACCATGTATTTCCTTCTGGGATCTGCATGTACCACATCCGTAGCTCATCCTGAAGTGCTCCAAGGGAATAAGACAAAGTTTATAGTCTAAATATTATTATGAGCTAATAATATTTGACTGTTTTATATTTAGACTGAGCAGTCACTCCACTGTGATCTAAAAATAGAAGTCCATCTATTTTTCCCAATTTGACCAATCATCCATAAACAACAACCTGCAATCCATAGACATGATCCATATGTCTAAAAATAGACATCGTCTAAAAATAGACTTGTGCCAAAAAAAAATAGCCTGTGGGCCCACTTAGTGAAGGCGACTCTTTTCACTAAGCTCCATCATCTTGTTGCAATCTCAACAGTTGATAATCTGGATCATACTACTCCAAATAACCACCACAGAAGCGTAAATTCTAACATAACTTCCCTGTATGGAGGGGATACATTGAATGGGATCTGTCTTCTCGAAATCTCAAGGATAAAGATTGAAAGAAGAACTACCAACCTGCAATATATATATTCTAGTAGGAGGATTCTTCTCTCAAACTATAATTCATAGTCTATTATTTTCGGTCTTGATGATGGACCCCCTTTGGGGTTCGAAACATCGAGATAATGAACATAATACTGTGGATAATCTAGATCATACTACTCCAAATAACCACCACAGAAGCTTAAAGTCTAACATATCTTCCCTGTACGGAGGGGATACATGGAATGAGATCTATCCTCTTGAAACCTCAAGGATAAAGATTGAAAGAAGAACTGCCAACCTACAATATATATATTCTGGTCAAAGGATTCTTCTCTCAAACTATCATTCATAATCTATCATTTTTGGTCCTGATGATGGACCCCCTTTGGGGTTCAAAATGTCATCATAATGGACATAATAATATGGATAATCTGGATGACACTATTCCAAATATCCACGATAGAAGCTTAAAGTCTAACATAACTTCTTGTATGGAAGGGATACATGGAATGAGAACTATCATCTCGAAATCTCAAGGATAAAGATTGAAAGAAGAACTGCCAACCTGTAATATATATATTCTGGTCGGAGGATTATTCTCTCAAAATATCATTCATAATCTATCATTTTTGGTCCTGATGATGGACCCCCTATGGCGTCTGAAATGTTGACATAATGAACGTAACACTGTGGATAATCCAGATCATACTACCCCAAATAACCAACACAGAAGCTTAAAGTCTAACATAACCTCCTTGTATGAAGGGGATACATGGAATGAGATATTTCTTCTCGAAATATCAAAGATAAAGATTGAAAGAAGAAGAACTACCGACCTACAATATATATATTTTGGTCAGAGGATTCTTCTCTCAAACTATCACTCATAATATATCATTTTCAGTCTTGATGATGGACCCCCTTTGGGGCTCGAAATGTTGATAAAATGAACATAATACTATGGATAATCTTGATCATACTACTCCAAATAACCAACACAGAAGCTTAAAGTCCAACATAACTTACCTGTACAGAGGGGATACATGGAATGAGATGTATCTTCTCGAAATCTCAAGGATAAAGATTGAAAAAAGAACTGCCAACCTGCAATAAATATATTATGGTCAGAGGATTCTTCTCTCAAACCGTCATTCATAATCTATCATTTTTGGTCCTGATGATGGATCCCCTTTGGGGTTCGAAACTTTGACATAATGAACATAATACTATGGATAATATGGATCATACTACTCCAAATAACCACCACAGAAGATTAAAGTTTAACGTAACTTCCCTGTATGGAGGGCATACATGGAATGAGATCTGTGTTGTTGAAATCTCAAGGATAAAGATTGAAAGAAGAAATTTTGACCTACAATATATATATTATGTCGCAGGATTCTTCTCTCAAACTATCATTCATAATCTATCATTTCCGGTCTTGATGATGGACCCCCTTTGGGGTTCGAAACGTCGAAATAATGAATATAATACTATGGATAATCTAGATCATACTTCTCCAGATAACCACCACAGAAGCTTAAAGTATAACATAACTTCCCCATACGGAGGGGATACATGGAATGAGATCTGTCTTCTAGAAATCTCAAGCATAAATATTGAAAGAAGAACTACCGACCTGCAATATATATCTTCTTTTCGAAGGATTCTTCTCTCAAACTATCATTCATAATCTATCATTTTCGGTCCTGATGATGGACCCCCTTTTAGGTTAGAAACGTCGACATAATTAACATAATACTATGGATAATCCAAATCATACTACTCCAAATAACCACCATTGAAGCTTAAAGTTTAACATAACTTCCCTATACAGAGGGGATACATGGAATGAGATTTGTCTTCTCGAAATCTCATGGATAAATATTGAAAGAAGAACTACTGACTTGCAATATATATATTCTGGTCAAAGAATTCTTTTGTCAAACTATCATACATAATCTATCATTTTCGGTCTTGATGATAGACCCCCTTTGGATTTTCGAAATGTCGACATAATGAACATAATACTGTGGATAATCCAAATCATACTACTCCAAATAACCACCATAGAAGCTTAAAGTATAACATAACTTCCCTGTATGAAGGGGATATGTGGAATGAGATCTGTCTTCTCGAATCCTCAAGGATAAAGATTGAAAGAAGAACTACCGACCTGCAATATATATATTTTTGTCAGAGGATTCTTCTCTCAAACTATCATTCATAATCAATCATTTTCAATCCTGATGATGGACACCCTTTGGGGTTTGAAACATCCGCATAATGAACATAATATTGTGGATAATCCGGATCATAATACTCCAAATAATCACCACAAAATCTTAAGGTCTAACATAACTTCCCTATATGGAGGGAATACATGGAATGAGATTTGTCTTCTCGAAACCTCAAGGATAATGATTGAAAGAAGAACTGCCGAACTGAAATATGTATATTCTGCTTAAAGAATTCCTCTCTTAAACTATCATTCATAATATATTGTTTTCGGTCTTGATCATGGACCCCCTTTGGGGTTCGAATCGTCGACATAATGAACATAGTACTGTGGATAATCCAGATCATACTACTCCAAATAACCACCACAGAAGCTTAAAGTCTAACATAACTTCCCTGTACGGAGGGGATACATGGAATGAGATCTGTCTTCTTGAAATCTCAAGGATAAAGATTGAAAGCAGAACAACCGATCTACAATATATATTTTCTGGTGGGAGGATTCTTCTCTCAAAATATCATTCATAATCTATCATTTTCGGTCCTGATGATGGACCCCCTTTGGGGTTCGAAATGTCGAGATAATGAACATAATACCGTGGATAATCTGGATCATACTACTCCAAATAACCACCACAAATGCTTAAAGTCTAACATAACTTCCCTGTATGGAGGGGATACATGGAATGAGATTTGTCTTCTCGAAATCTCAAGGATAATGATTGAAAGAAGAACTGCTGACCAGCAATATATATATTCTGGTCGGTGGATTCTTCTCTCAAACTATCATTCATAATCTATCATTTTTAGTCCTGATGATGGACTCCCTTTGGGGTTCGAAACATCGACATAATGAACATAATACTATGGATAATCTAGATCATTCCAAATAACCACTACAATAGCTTAAAGTCTAACATAAGTTCCCTATACGGAGGGGATACATGGAATGAGATCTGTCTTCTCGAAATCTCAAGGATAAAGATTGAAAGAAGAATTGCTAACCAGAAATATATATATTTTGGTTGAGGATACTTCTCTCAAACTATCATTCTTAATCTATCATTTTCATTCCTGATGATGAACCCCCAATAGGGTTCGAAACATCGACATAATGAAATAATACTGTGGATAATCCGCATCACTCCAAATAACCACCACAGAAGATTAAAGTCTAACATAACTTCCTGTACTGAGGGGATACATGGAATGAGATATGTCTTCTCGAAATATCAAGAATAAATATTGAAAGAAGAACTACCGACCTGCAACATAAATATTCTGGTCGGAGGATTCTTCTCTCAAACTATCATTCATAATCTATCATTTTTGGTTTTGATGATGGACCCCCTTTGGGGTTTGAAATGTCGACATAATGGACATAATACTTTGGATAATTGGGATCACTCCAAATAACCACCACAGAAGCTTAAATTCTAACATAACTTCGTTGTACAGAGGGGATACATTGAATGAAATTTGTCTTCTCAAAATCTCAATGATAAAGATGGAAAGAAGAACTACCGACCTACACAATATATATTCTGGTAAGAGAATTCTTCTCTTAAACTATCATTCATAATCTATCATTTTTAGTCATGTTGATGGACACCCTTTTGGGTTCGAAACGTTGACATAATGAACATAATACTGTGGATAATCTGGGTCATACTACAAAAAATAACCACAATGGAAGCTTAAAGTCTAACTTAACTTCCCTGTACGGAGGGGATACATGGAATGAGATCTGTCTTCTTGAAATCTCAAGGATAAAGATTGAAAGAAGAACTGCTGACCTGCAATATATATATTCTGGTCAAAGGATTCTTCTCTCAAACTATCATTCATAATCTATCATTTTCGGTCCTGATGATGGAGCCCCTTTGGGGTTTGAAGCGTCAACATAATGAACATAATACTATGGATAATCTAGATCATACTACTCCAAATAACCACCACAAAAGCTTAAAGTCTAACATAACTTCCCTGTACGAAGGGGATACATGTAATGAGATCTGTCTTCTCGAAATATCAAGGATAAATATTGAAAGAAGAACTGCCGACTTGCAATATATATATTTTGGTCGGAGGATTCTTCTCTCAAACTATCATTCATAATCTATCATTTTCGGTCCTGATGATGGACCCCGTTTGGGGTTCGAAATGTTGACATAATGAACATAATACTATGGATAATCTAGATCATACTACTCAAAATAACCACCATAGAGGCTTAAAGTATAACATAACTTCACTGTATGGAGGGGATACATTGAATGAGATCTGTCTTCTCAAAATCTCAAGGATAAAGATGAAGAAGAACTGTTGACCTGCAATATGTATATTTTGGTCAGAGGATTCTTCTCTCAAACTATCATTCATAATCTATCATTTTTAGTCTGATGATGGACCCCCTTTGGGATTCGAAACATCGACGTAATGAACATAATACTGTGGATAATTCGGATCATACTACTCCAAATAACCACCACAAAAGCTTAAAGTCTAACATAACTTCCCTATACAGAGGGGATACATTTAATGAGATCTATCTTCTCGAAACCTCAAGGATAAATATTGAAAGAAGAACTGCCAACCTGCAATATATATATTTTGGTCGGAGGATTCTTCTCTCAAACTATAATTCATAATCTATCATTTTTGGTCTTGATGATGGTCCACCTTTGGGGTTCTAAATGTAGACATAATGAACATAATACTGTGGATAATCTGGATCATAATACTCCAAATAACCACCACACAAGCTTAAAGTCTAACATAACTTCCCTATATAGAGGGGATACATGCAATGAGATCTGTCTTCTCAAAATATCAAGGATAAAGATTTGAAGAAGAATTGCCAACCTGTAATATATATATTCTAGTCGGAGGATTCTTCTCTCAAACTATCATTCATAATCTATCAATTTCAGTCTTGATGATGGACCCACTTTGGGGTTCGAAACATCAACATAATGAACATAATATTGTGGATAATCCAGATTATACTACTCCAAATAACTTCCACAGAAGCTTAAAGTCTAACATAACTTCCTTATACGGAGGGGATACATGGAATGTGATCTGTCATCTTGAAATCTCAAGGATAAAGATTGAAAGAAGGACTTTCGACCTACAATATATATATTCTGGTCGGAGGATTCTTCTCTCAAACTATCATTCTTAATCTATCTTTTTTGGTCCTAATGATGGACCTCAGTTGGGGTTCAAAACGTCGATATAATGAACATAATACTGTAGATAATCCAGATCATACTACTCCAAATAACCACCACAAAAGCTCAAAGTCTAACATTACTTCCTTGTATAGAGGGGATACATGGAATGAGATCTGTCTTCTCGAAATCTCAAGGATAAAGATTGAAAGAAGACGTACCGACCTGCAATATATATATTTTGGTCGGAGGATTCTTCTCTCAAACTATCAATTATAATCTATCATTTTCAGTCTTGATGGTGGACCCCCTTTGGGGTTCAAAACATCGACTTAATGAACATAATACTGGTGATAATCTAGATCATACTATTCCAAATAACCAACACAGAAGCTTAAAGTCTAACATAACTTCCTTATACGGAGGGGATACTTGGAATGAGATCTATCTTCTCGAAATCTCAAGGATAAAGACTGAAAGAAGAACTACAGACTTGCATTATATATATTCTGGTTAGAGTATTCTTCTCTCAAACTATTATTCATAATCTATCATTTTCAGTCCTGATGATGGACCCCCTTTGGGGTTCAAACTATCAACATAATGAGCATAATATTGTTGATAATCTGGATCATACTACTCCAAATAACCATCACAGAAGCTTAAAGTCTAAAATAACTTCCTTGTATGGAGGGAATACATGGAATGAGATCTGACTTCTCAAAATCTCAAGGATAAAGATTGAAAGAAAAACTGTCGACTTGCAATATATATATATATTATGGTTGGAGGATTCTTCTCTCAAACTATCATTCATATTCCATCATTTTTGGTCCTGATGATGGACCCTCTTTGGGGTTCGAAACGTTGACATAATGAACATAACACTGTGGATAATCCACATCACACTAGTCCAAATAACCACCACAAAAGCTTAAAGCCTAACATAACTTCCCTGTACGGAGGGGATACATGGAGTGAGATCTGTCTTCTCGAAATCTCAAGGATAAATATTGAAAGAACTCCCAACCTACAATATATATATATATATATATATTCTGGTCGGACGATTCTTCTCTCAAACTATCATTCATAATGTATCATTTTTGGTCCTGATGATGGATCCCCTTTGCAGTTCGAAACGTTGACATAATGAACATAATACTGTGGATAATCCGGATCATACTACTTCAAAATTCTAGAAGACTTGTGGGAGAAATAAGTGAGCTCTATATAATGTAACTTCCCAGCCCCTTTGAACCTTCTTAGGTTATGGGAAGTGCTACTTCATAATTAACTTGACCTCCATGGTCTGTTATGAAGATGGGATTACAAAAATGCTCTTAATATGAAGCTTGCAAAATTAACTTATGACGTTACCATCATATCTAGCTCGATGAGAGATTTTTGAAAAATAATTTTTCATTTAATATAATTCCCAGATTAAAATTCATTACCATTTGAAGTTTGAAAAACTAGATAATTCCATGTCAACAATCAACCTCCACATGGAACCCACATGTGGCCATGCATACCTACCATGTCAACTCTAATGATCTCACCCTTCTTCCAAGTGGCTCCTATCAACACCTTCCACATGTACCTAAGGTTGTGGGATCCACCAACCCGATGCCAACACGTATTGTGACTAATCTCTATTATAGTCGATCCACCTAACCATATCATCTTGGCCATGGGTCTTTCCGACTTCAACCCATTTCAAATCCACTTGGAGAGACCAATACCGCGCACATGTCATCCATGTGGGGTCTCACCCGCACATATGTCGTACCGTCTCTAGCTACTTTCAACTATGCCCCATTTCAATTATACTTGGGGATTCTATGGCTACAAACACATCATCTTGGTGGGGTCCAACTTGTGCATGTATCATCTTGTCTTCAAGTATTTTAAACTACACCCCATTTGAATTCTACTTGGAGAGATTGGTGTCACACATAGGTCATCCTATTGGGGTCCCACTTGCACATACATAATCCCGTCAACGTGTTATTTAAACTATGCCCCATTTCAGTTTTACTTGGAGAGCCCAGGTTTGTCCAAACATCATCCTGACCGTGACTCCTTCTAGACTATGCCTCTTTTATAATTTACTTTGAGAGCCTAGGGCCATAGGCCTACATAACATATCAAGTTGCACTTTTTCTAGCAGATGAACAAAGGGGTGACCACTCTAAACTCTCGTTCTCTGAGCTTAAGGCACTGAGGCCCAAGGTTAGAGGATGCTAATGGTGAATTATTTAATGTATATATGGAAAGCACCTCCAAACATGAGAAAATAATAACTTCAAAGACAAGAAAGGGACAAGGCCCCATCACAAATTCATGCAACATTCCTAGCTTAACAAAGGAATCACACCAATCTACTCAAACCATATTGGCCTACTAATAAAATCATTCAAATACCCTTGATAATGTTTTTTGAATAAGATAATATAGTTCTACAAATCAATCATAGTATAATTCTAAACATCATGGTCCATAATAACCTGGCATAGTCATGCAGATTCATATCCCAATTATGAATAAAATCAGTGAACAACAACATTCATAACACCATACTTATTCATGTAGCTAACTCTATAGCTTATAACAATGACAAATGTTTCATCTTTTTTATGGAGGCACATATCATCGAAATAAAGTGACACATTGGTTGTTAGAAAAGATCTTATTTCTTCAAAAACTAAAAATAAACATTGGCCAATACAAGAAACTAGAGGAGATGTTGGTCCCTCTTGGTATTTTAAAGAAGGTGATGCCCCATGGATTTTAAAGAAATGTTATCTTTCTTTGGCCAATGAATTTATAATGAGTGTGAGGGTTCTTCTTTATATGGGTCTTCACTGCGTCATTGCTTCACTATGGAAGATCATTTTTTGGGGCTGAAATCACATGGCCATTTGAACCTTCTAAGAGTACGTATGTCAAAAACATAATTTTATTATTTTTTTTTACTTTTATTTAATGAGATATTTTATAATTATTTTTTGTATAATGTACTATTTACTGTGAAATTTTATTATCCTTTTCTCGTGTATGATTGTGTGAACCATCAATTCCCCCAAGACCTATGAAGTGCCATATCTAAATTATCTACATTTATATGTTGGATCACACCAAACAAGATTCAGATGACTAGCATTCGATGACGGTGTCAAGAGATAATTGAGATTGTTTGTAAGTTTGAGAATGAATTGTTGACTAGTTTCATGGACTTGAAGGTTCATCTTCTAATTCACCTAGTAGATGAGGTTGTTGGAAATTGGATAAACCAACACTCTTCATGTGTTTTAAGACATAGATTAACTGCCTCTTGTGGATCCTTATCTTTGGTGATATGATCATTGACTAACACCTACAGGTTTTGGTCTAATGATAATCATGATTCCAAACAAGTGGTATCAGAACGTAGGTCATGATTTTGATACACACCCGGCTCACGTTGGGGGGAATCTTGTTGGACATTGGATAAACCAATGCTCCCTGTGTGTTTCGTGACATGGACTAACCACGTCTTGTGGATCCTTATCTCTAGTGATTTGATCATTGACTAACACCTACGGGTTTTGGTCTAACAGTAATCATGATTCTCAACAGAGGTTGTATTACTTGGGGTGGTTTCTTGACGTTGGATGTTTTACTTAGAGAGGTACATGAAGAAATTGAAAGGTTTTGTTCGACAAGTGGAAAAACCTAAGGGGTTTATGGCATAGGGGTATATATCGTATGAATCTTTCTATTTTTCCAATGAGTACATCAAGCAAATAAAAAACACACCAAGTGCAGTGATTTGGGACGACGAAAGGGAGAAGAAAAATAGAAGGGGATCTTCTCGAAACAAATGGAAAGAGGTGCATGATAAAGAGTAAGTGCATGCTTATCATTTGTCAAATTACTACACATTAAATATTCACACTAAACTTCATATTAATGCATATTTTGATCTCATACGTACTATATATATATATATATATATAGAGAGAGAGAGAGAGAGAGAGAGAGAGAGAGAGAGAGAGAGATGTTGGTTTGATTTCATCAGTGAATTCACAAATTGAAGCCATCAACAAATTCATTCTTTACAATATGGAAGCACAACCATGGGTCGCATTGTAAGAAAAGAAGAGGAGGAAATGGGATAGTGATAGGAAATAATTCAAATGGTTGAATGGTAGAAGTGTGCCTTATCGTCATCATTTAAAAGAAAATATTCCATTGACATGCCCTAATAGTTGGGTTGTTGATCAATTCAGAGAGAAATATGATGCATCTAACGGTTACCCTTATGTTGAAGAGGATGTGATAAACACAGGGATTGGGTGTAGCAACTCGGTAATTGTAATATATTTTTGTATAGTTTTAACTTCATACTGCACCTTTGAATTGTAACATATCTATAATATATTATATATATCTATATCTATATTCTATATCTATATCTATATATATATATATATAATATATATATATATATATATATATATATATATATATTATATATAATATATTATATATATATATATATATGATATATATATTATATATATATATATATATATTATGTTCGGGTTATTAGATTACATTGGAAAGATACAAGATATCATTCAAGTGGACTTCTCTTCGTTCTAATGTGTTATTTTTAGGTGCAAGTGGTGGGACACCTTTGATCAGAATAATATAAAGGAAGGTTACGATAGTGGGAAGATATCTATCAACTCTAGAAAGGTGTGGCATGAATATAGGGAGCCTTATGTTTTCCCAGAACATGACAACCAGGTGTTTTCTTACCCAGATGTGTTGGATAGGGATTGGTGGTTTGTATTAAGACATGACCCTAGGTTAAAACATATTTTTGAGAACAACAATGTTATCATGCCAAGCGAGGAAGATAATCGGGGTGATGACAATGGAGAGTGATATATACTTGTGTTATTTCATCATTTATATTATTGTTGTATGTTTTTGTTTTCTTTATTTCGCTAATTACATTTTTTTTATTTGTCATGTCGGAATTTTATAATATAACTAGTAATATTCATAAATTCTTTTACACGTTTTTTGCAGTGGAAACATTTTTACCTTAAAACTAAGTATTTCGAATTGTGTACACTATCTATGATGATAAGGATTCAAGGTCACAACCCTTCTCAAATAGAAAAATGAGAAAAAATAGTGAATTTAGAAATAACATTGAATATTTAGTCTTGATTTAAATACTTATTGGTTTATTAATCAATTCACATGTTTTTTCTTCTTGTTTTGTTCAAAATCAAAATAAATCATCATGTAGTGATAAATCTATGAGTTCTTTAACAATGAAAAAATTGTGCATTACTATGTAATATTAAATTCTTGACATGAGAGGTAAAGTCATCTTTACTATATTTAAATTACAGTTCTTGCAACATTATGTAAACTAAAAGGAGGTCGTATGCATGTATAAAGTGTTGATTACATCTTTTCATGGACCATAAGAGAAACAAATGGGTTTACATGGATGCATGAGAGGTTTTGATTCTTTCTTCATGGATAATGGAACAATTTTGACTTTTCTTTTCAATGGTAATTATAAATAAAAGTTGAATTAATAAATATTTTATGGATAAAATTAAATGATAAATAATGTAATGGTGATTAAGAGGCATTTGTTTGAATTTCAACTAGACTTGGTAATGCATTTAAATATCTATTTTTATGTATTTAAAGTAGACATGTCTTTATAAATTTGGTAATAATAAGTGTTAAGGCTACATAATAAGGTGTTGTGTGTGATATACTATTAAAATCTATCCTTCCCATAATGATCATTGAAGGTGACGAGCCCAAGCCATATAAATCATGTAATTGAACATCATGAGCTTAATCCATATACATCACATCTCTGGTTTGAAGGACATCAACTATATGATACAGTAGTGGTGTGAAAGGAACACCTGCAATTTTTCGCGGTGTTTGGTGTGTGATTGATAAGACCCATGAAACCCTAATTTGATATATTTTCTCCATACAACCGGCTTCTCATTTCACTCTTATTTTACAATTTGAACCGACAATGTTTAACAAAGTATAAACTTTTCACAGTTCGATTTTTGAAGTCCATGACACCATGGCAGTTTGTAGCAGTGACCTCTGAGATCTAGGTAAGACACCTCGTGTTTTTATTGTAGGAAAAAAATTAGGTTTTCTCCCTCTCTCTGGCCTTGCATGGTCAGACCATATTGTATGGCCCTGCCATTTTCTCCTTCTCTTGTTGTTTCTCCCTCCGCTAATGTCTCTGGTACATGATTGACATTTAAAATACATTAGCCTCATACATAAAACACAAATTTTTTATTAAATGAAAAATGTATTTATTAAAATGGAAACATAACTTTCAATTAAAAAAAAAAAAAAATCATCAGTGCACCCAAAACATAGTCATGCACTGGCTCCGATGTACTGTCATGTAGGTTTTAACCCCATTAAAAAATTACCTACATACGAATTCTAAAAAGAGAAAACAAACAATAGCAAGAGCATAACACATAAAACAAATATACACAAAGATTTTCCCTTGGATCCCAAAATCGAGACTACTAAATTGATTTTTCATTATATTCCTTTCAATGTTACAGTTCATATATATATACATGTCGAAGCATCCATAAACCCTAATCCATTAACCCTGGATTAGAACATAACCATAGTTCCCTTGATCAGATCTACATAATACCATGGACCGAAAACCATTGCACCCAAAACCATGTGCAAAATCCATGAAAAAAACCATAGGTAACATAGGGTTCAAAAAAAAAATCCCAGGGCGTTGCCCCCTAGACCCCATGCAGGGGAGACCCCTGCATACCCCCTGACAAGGGGGCTGCCACCCCCTTGTGACCCCCCCTCTAGTCATGGAAAGAATATAACACAACCCAACATTCTCCCACTTGTTGTTTTCTTTCAACAGGGGGCCACAGGAGAGCTTAGTCATTTATCCATCCCTGCAACGCCCATTGTTTGTCTACACCAAGAGAACTTCTAAGAGCTCACAAATTTTGTCAATGAATCTGTAGTATTCTTCAAAGTGTCCATCTTTACCAGCAACACCTTTTTGTCTTCTATCATATCCCTCACAAAGTGATAATGAACATCAATGCGCTTTGTCTTTGAATGATAAACAGGGTTCTTTGCCAAGAAAATTGCACTTTGCCTATCATAGTCTATCCTTATAGCTCCATGTACTAACCCCATACTTGAACACAATCTCTAGAACCAAAATTCTTCCTTACTTGCATGAGTGGCTGCCATGTATTCTGCCTTTATAGTTGATAGTGCCACTACAAATTGTTTCTTACTCATCCAACTGATTGCACCTCCAAATAGGTTAAACACATACCCACTTGTAGATCTTCTTTGATCTAGATCTCCAACCTAGTCTGCATATAAAAAACCACAGATATCCAAAACTTAGTCCAATATTGATCTTCCTTGGTAGCACAAACCATAATCACTAGTGCCACGCAAATACCTAAAAACTTGCTTCACTGTTGTCGAATGCTCCTTCCCTGGTTTTGACATAAACCTTCTCAATACACCCACTGCATGTGCAATGTCTAGTCTAGTATAGACGATCGCATACATCAGGCTACCGATTGCACTTGCATATGCAACACGAGACATGTCCTCTTCCTCTTCTTGTTTCTTGGGACACTTTTCAAGAGGTAACTTTACATGTATAGGAATAGGAACCTTCACTGATTTACTATCCTGCATATTAAACCTCTGTAGTATTATCTCGACATAATCCCTTTGGTTTAACCAAATCTTCCTCTTTGTCCGATCTCTTTTAATTTCCATGCCTAAAATATAGTTTGTAGCACCAAGATATTTCATGTTGAATTTGGAGGACAATTGGGTCTTCAAATCCTGGATAATTTCTTTCTCATTTCCAACCAACAACATATCATCCACATACAAGAGAAGATAAATAACACGGTCCAAAATTAATTTAAAATACGCATAGTGATCTACTTTTCTTCTGGTGAAGCCAAGTCCCCATATAAATGTATCAAATTTCTGATACCACATCCTTGGTGACTGTTTTAACCCATACATAGACTCTTTTAACTTACATATGAATTATTTCTTACCCTTCACCGCAAAGCCTTCAGGTTGCTTCATGTAGATCTCCTCTTCTAGATCCCTGTGAAGAAATGTTGTCTTCACATCCATCTGTTCTACGTCAAAATCAAAAGCAACAGCAACAACAACAGATAAAAGTAATCTAATAGAAGCTATCTTGGCAATGGAAGAAAAAATATCACCAAAATCAATTCCCGACACCTAGGAGTAACCTTTTTCTACCAACTGAGCTTTGTATTTCTTCACCTTTCCTTCTACATTCATCTTCTTCTTGAACACCCATTTACTGCCAATGGTTTTCCAGCCGGCAACTCCACTAGATCCCAAGCCTCATTTTTGTGTAAAGATGCCATTTCATCAATCATGGCCTCTTTCGAGAGTTTTCCATCCTCTGAATATACTACTTCTTTCACAGTTCTAGGATCATCATCAGTAATAGATAAATAAAAAATTGAAAAAAAATCAGATGGACTATACCTTTTTGGCTGCTTTCTTTCTCGAACTGATCTTCTCACAACCAAAGTTTGTGGCTCTTCATCTTTTGATTCCTCTTCTACTGTAGAGTTTGATTCCTCCTCTTTTAGCTCAAAATCTATCTTCTCAGGTTCCTTTGGTTGGACTTCAAGTTCAATAAAATCTTTCACCTCTCTGAACTCCACATCTCGGTTGTACACAACCTTCCTTGTTACTGGGTTTCAAAGTTTATAGCCCTTTAAACCATCCTTATACCCAATAAAGATGCACTTTGAAGATTTACTATCCAGCATTGTTCTTTTCCCCTTTGTAACATGTACATATGCATCACATCCAAATACCCTCAGATGTGAAAGAGAAGGTTTCTTACCAGTCCATACCCCTTGTGGAATCTTATTCTCCAACGCTGATGAAGGTGATTTGTTGACTAGGTAACATGCAGTCTCCATCGCCTCTGCCCAAAATTCCTGTCCTAACGCGACACCATTGAGCATGCTTCTTTCCATTTCCATCTATGCCTTGTTCATTCTTTCTACAACTCCATTTTGCTGAGGTGTGTATGGAGTAGTCTTCTACCATGCTATACCACACTTGTTACAGAATTCTTCAAATTCCTTCTTGTAAAACTCTCCACCGTTATCTATCCTCAACACCTTTATCTTCTTCTTTGTCTGGTTTTCCACCAAAGCCTTAAATTATTTAAACATGTCAAAGACTTCATATTTCTTCTTGAGGAAATATATCCATGTATTCCTTGAGAAATCATCTATAAATGATACACACTACACATACTCAAATGTAGGTTTTAACCCCGTACAGAAATTACCTGCATACGAATTCTAAATCACAGGAAAAATCAAAATGCGAAAGCATAACACATAAAACGCATATACACAAAGGTTTCCCACTGGATCCAAAAACCGAGACTACCAGCTTGATTTTTCATTACGTTCCTTTCAATGTTACAATACATATTTATACATGCCGAAGCATCCAATACCATGGACCGAAAAAACCATCGCGTCCAAAACCATGGACCAAAAACCATAGGTAGGTTCGCCCAACCTAATATAGGGTCCAAAAAAATTTTCCCGGGCCGCTGCCCTAGACCCCGTAGAGGGGGGCTACTCGCCCCCCTCAAACCCCCCAGACAGGGGGGGCTTC